>JAABOM020106167.1:0-66748 GCA_011800125.2 Solanum clarkiae
ATAATGAAATGCATAGGAGGTAGAACAACACATGAACTTTATTTAGTAGAACGAACTCGTGTATCCTGGTATCCAAGAATGTATGCAGATTTGAAGGTGAATATGTATGGGAACATATGGACATGTGAAAGAGTTGAGACATGGTTAATTATTTTGTTGGAGTTGGTAAGTGCCTTTATGTGCCAAAGACGGATCTATGTTTCATGCCAAATAATACGATATCAAGTAGCCTTACATACCTCACTGTACGACCTCGATATTACCTCGAGGTAACCTTCCCTTCCTCCAAATATTTATCTACAATATAGTAGATGATAAAACTAGTAGTAGCAGCCAATAGATACATCTTGGAAGCCCAATCTCATAAAAAAACCACATACGGGCAACAAGCGTAGAATTATAAACCCGAGCATATTCTTTCAACCTTTCCACCCCTAATCATATTTTCTAATATACATTGTCATATACATATCATGTGCAGCCTATTTTAGTGCCATAAAAGTCTTACAACAGCCCACAAAGCACAACACACAACAATTCTATGCAACATACAAATAGGGGGCATAGCGTTACACCCCTTCGCTACATTTTGATGTCGAAAATCCCGAACCTTTTTCAAGTTTACCCAAACTGTAATCAACACATCTATACAAAAAATAGCCTTAAGTTAGTCTTATAACAGTACAAATCAATCATGAAGGACGTGAGGCAATAGCCTTCCATCCATCAGCCCACAAGTTCATACTAAGAACACAATTGCGATATCCTATCAGAACTCACTTTTACGGATTGTAAAAATGGTGCAGCAGCCTTTATATATCATTATAGAACCAATACTCATTAATAAGAGTAGATTTCCTTCATAATCAATCCAACCAAAAAGGGAAAATCTTTCAAATAAATAAGAAAAAATGTATAATAATCTTTGAACACACGTTGTCCAAAATTTTCAACATATAACTAACCATAATAGTCTCTCGTTTTTCATGAAGAATCCTTACTAAACAAACAACTCTAATCACTTACCTTTACCTTCAAGGTGTAGGGCTTCTCCAAAAATCCTAAAAGTCTCTTGTGGCTGCTTGTAAATTCAAGAAAGAGTTGAGAGAAAACTTGGAAGACAATCTATTTTTTTTGTTCAAGTTAGAATGACTTATGGGAGCTATTTTAAACCCTTTTTAAAGGGGTACTTTAGCTGACCTGCTAATGCATTTCTAGACTTACTTTACTAAGTTGGTGATGCATCTTCTTTCCCCTCTCACTTGGACCTTATTAGGTTCAAATTGGTTGGACCTTGGCTGCCCATTTTTCCCTTTTCTCCTTACTTAGTTTTGGGCCCAATTATTCAAGTGGATTTTGATGTACTTGGGCCATTTTATTATTCATCTTCGGCTATAAGTATTGTCTATTTACCGTGGTAAAACACGGGCTAAAGTTGCACTCTTAACTCAAACTTTATTCATAATTGGAATTAGACAAATTCGACGTCCGACCTCGTCTCTGTTTAGCTATAAAATTTAAGCTAAGTAAGTAGGTGACTCAGCTGCTAGCTTACTAAGTCCTACAAGCACTTTACTTCTCTCACTTCATTTAAAGTTGCGATCTCCTCTATTTGACTTAAAACTTATTTGCACTCAACCTTCTTCACCGTTAGACATACATATCACCCTCTAATTTGAGATTCAAGAATTTTTAAAAATTGGCGCTAATTTGAAAAGTCATACCATTTTTCATTTGCATAAAACTAGTGTTGTAAGATTGGGGTGTTACAATGGGTCTGCTGAGCTCTATATTCATAAAATGTGTCTCACATTCGCAGAGTTATGGCCTATTGGTCTCCGTGTTCGCGGTATAGGCGATCGTGGAGTAGTTATACCTAGAAAATTTGAAACTCGTAAAACACCATTTTTAATCAATCTTTGAACTTTCGAGCATTTTGGGGTGATTTTGAAGAATGGTTTTCAAATATTTTTGTTGGTTAAGTATTTCTAACACTAAATTAATAATTTTTTATGAGTTTGATCATGATTTTATCTTTGATTTCATGAAATTAAACACCCAAAATTGGAGATTTTTTGACTGTATTTTCCAAACATTAACTATTGATTTCTCATTCAAATTAAGGTTTGATTTTAGTGGGATTTTTAGCCATGAACTCTATTTTTCATGTAGAACATTATTTTAATTTCATTATATAGATTAAAAAGCTCAGATCTTAGGCATAAATTGATCATTTTGCCCTTACGCCTAAATTAAGCCAATACGGGTATCAAAATGTTTCTCTTGATAAGTTGTATCTATTCTTGATACTGGTTGATCAAATTCGTGGGAGGGGGATTGATTTGAGGACTTAAGTTGATTGAAATCTTGTTCAAGTGTGATTTAGGCATCGATATATGTTTGGCTGACCTTTTGGGACTGAAATTGAGTTATTGATCTTGTTCATGTGATAATTGTATGATTTACATGGATAATTTTTTAATGAGTTGATGTGTTAGGATAATGATGTAAAAGTGATTCCTGTGGAGCAAAATTGTTGTATAAATTTGATCCTATTGATGATCTGAGATGAGATATGATGAAATAATGAGGACTTGAGATATAATATGACTAAATTACACTGGTGACACCAATAGGGATGAGTAAGGTTAGGTATTATTGATATACTTATATTGTTGTGATGAGCTAGATCTGGTATAATTACTATATTTGTATATTTTTCATGATTTAGGTCTGGTATTATTATCATACTTGCATATTTGGGACAAGTTTGGTCCAGTAATATTGATGTTCTTGCATACTTGGGACAAGTAAGGTCTTGATTATTGATGTAATTATGATGATCTAAAATATCATAATGATTTGGGCATTTGTTGTGAGACTTGATATTACTTTTTGAGTACACATGATTATTATGAGTTCTATGCATTTGTATTCCTGTTGTAATGCTATTCCATGTCTACATGAATTTTTGGATTGCACTGTTGATTTACATCCACTGGTTATGTTATTATTGCTGTTGTCGTACTATTCATTTACATATACTGTATATGGCTTGTAACATCCCTTGACCTGGTTAGAGGCAAGGATGAGATTAATTCTTCATATACCTTGTGTCATGACCCAAGCCTAGGGCAAGACGTAACACGGCGAATGAGAACCCGAAGGGACCCCAAACAAGTCTCTTAGCATATCATTTACATATCCTTCATCAAGGAATAAGTTAAACAACAACAAAAGAGTATAAATAAGGATAAAGGTAGTAAGGGAAGTCTTTGATAGCATAAAACATGAAAGAGTCAAAGCTCAAAGCATAAGTATATCATTTGTTCCAACCACACCTCTAAACATAGATTTGATCGGGGGCAAGACACTTTCCGGGCTCACCCTCATAGTATCAAGAGTTCAACATAAATAATAAACAAAGAAAGAGTAGCATAGATAGTGTCCCCGAACTTAAGGACTCACAAAAGCTTATCTTCAAGATGGAAAAACTAGCCACGTGGAGAATGATCATGAGTGGCTCCAGTTCCTACATGGTAACATCATGTAGGCATAGAGTATGTATTAGTACGTTTGAATGTACTATGTATGTAGGATGCAATTCAACAGGAGACAGGCAATGTAGTCAAAATGTATATTTATAAGCAAGGGATAAGTGTAATACAACGTGGCATGCATGATCAATGCTTAAAGTAAAACATGCTTGTAAAATATATAACTTGAGAATATAGATTACCTGTATAGGAAGAGAGTATCATCATAGACCAACCAAGCTACCACTTGAGATCCAAGGCATGTCACCCACTTGGAAGGTGATTGAGGTATCTACCCCTCAATTGGTAGATGAGCATTTCAACCCCCATCATAGTGCTCAGGGTATGTACCCCACAACTTGGTAGATGGGCATGTCACCTCCCATCATTGTGGTCAAGGTATATACCCCTCGACATGATAGATAGGCATAGCACCCCCAATCAAATTGGTCAAGGTATATACCCCTCAACATGATAGATAGGAATAACACCCCCATCAAAGTAGTTAAGGAATGTCACCCCCTGAGTAAGGTGTGGTCAACTTGCAACACTATAGATACTTTTCATGAATTCAATATATACATACAATCCCTTAATCATCATATAGTCACTTGATTCATAACTCATGTAATAGATCATCAATAGCTCAAGAATCCTTGTCAAGATATCTTATCAAACACTTGGCAGGTATGCAATGCTAGTTAAAAATCATGTAATTCAAGAGTGAAATAATGTGAGAAAACTTAATGTAAATCAACTCACTAACGCATGGTAAAACCCTCATGCAAGATAGCTTGAAATCCTTTATCAATAACTTATAATAAATAATACCCATAAGTAATATAACTTAAAAACATCCTATTTTTCATAAAAAGAAAGGTTGGGCACCATGGGTGAAAAGATCCAGTGGTTAAAACCCACATACCTTAAATTTGGGGATTCCCTTGATGAAGATTTGAATGAGAACTTGAAGCTTGAATAAATTTCTTGAGATCCAGAATTAAGCTGTGAACACTTGAATTTGGATGAAATATTTGGCTAAGTGTTAAAAAGGGTTTTGAGTGATATGGAGTTGACAAATAACTAAGTATGGGTGTTTTTATGCATAGGTGGGTACAGGTCCAAGACCCCAATGCTTTAGGCCAAAACAGGAAAAATAAGGAAGTCACAACACTTCTCTGCGACAAGTCCGTGTCGCGGAGCCATTGCGGACTGTCATTGAAAAAATTTAAAAATTGACGAAAATGAAATTTCGCCACAAGGCCTCTAAAATTGGAGTTATACCCATTTCTCACTCAATTTTACCCCTGACAAAGAATATAAGGTAGAACTTTTGATATCATGACGAATTTTAAGATATATAAAAATTATGATTATGGGTTTTTTTGAGGTACATTTTCGGGAACTTTTGGGGCATTTCAATATTTCCCTCTTGGAAACATTCATCCCCAAATATCAAAGAAACGTAATAGGAGTAAACATGAAGATTTGAGCCCAACATGAATGCAACAGATATACTTAATCATAATTTTCAAAAATCTCAACATGAATTTCAAAAATCATCATAAACAAGTCAACATTAACATGAATGCATGCAAATGTCATAAGGGATGAAATTTGAAATCATGTAAGGGACTTGAATTAGTACCTTAAGCTTAAGTAGAGTGGAAGAGATATGGAAATTGGTTTGGCATGTCCGCCTCAACTTCCCATGTGGCACTTTCAACTCGTCCGTTCCTCCAAAGGACCTTAACGAAAGCTACATCCCTGTTCCTCAACCTCTTCACTTTCCTATTAAAACTTTCTACCAGAACCTCTTCATAAGTCAAATTAACTTCCACCACACCTCTACATCTAGAAGTACAATAGCATTTGGGTCACCCACACACTTTCTCAACATAGACACATAAAAGAAAGGATGAACCATACTCATATCATTGGGCAACTCCAACTCATAGACCACCTTACCAATCCTTCCAAACACTCTATGAGGACCCACAAATCTTGGACTCCATTTACCCTTCATTCAAAATTGGACTACACCCTTCATAGGTGAGACTTTCAAATAGACCCAATCACTAATTTTAAATTCAAGATCCCTTATCCTCAAATTAGAATATTACTTTTGTCTACTTTGGGTTGTTTTCAACCTATCCCTTATCAAACTCACCTTCTCCACGGCTTCCATGACTAAATTCGGACCTAACAAAGCCATCTCCCCCACCTCAAATCATCTAACTGGGGACCTACAACGCCTATTATAAAGAGCCTCAAAAGGAGTCATACTGATACTTGAGTGGTAGCTATTGTTGTAAGCAAACTCAATGAGTGGAAGATGTTCATCCCAACAACCCTTAAACTCCAAAACACAATCTCTAAGCATATCGTCAAGAGTTTGGATAGTTCTCTTGGCTTGGCCATCCGTTTGAGGGTGAAAGGCCATGCTAACCTTAACCTTGGTACCAAGACCTCTTTGGAAGGACCTCCAAAAGTGAGAAGTGAATTGAGCACCATGATCCGATATGATAGCCAAAGGCACCCCATGCAATCTCACTAATTAATGAATGTACAACATAGCATAATCTTCGCACCATAAGTAGCCTTAGCCAGTAGGAAATGATCTAACTTTGTCATTCTATCAACCAGAACCCAAAGAGAATTAAGATGCTTTCTAGTTTTAGGCAATCCAACAACAAAATCCATATTGATTTTCTCCTATTTCCAAGTAGGAATCTCTTTATCTTGGGCTAGGCCACCCGACCTTTGATGCTTGGCTTTCACTTGTTTGGAATTATGACAACCGGATACAAACTTAGCAATATCTCTCTTCATACAAACCCACCAAAACACTAACCTCAAATCTCTATACATCTTTGTATAATCAGGGTGAATAGTATAGGAAGAATTGTGAGCCGCATCTAAAAATCTTCTTTCTCATGTCATCAACACTAGGTGCACAAAATCTACCTTGGTACCTAAGGGCACGATCTCCCCCTTGGGAGAAAACCCCCACCTTACCATCTCTCACCAGGGCCTTCAAGTCTAGCAAGGCGGGGTCCAGATCTTGTTTTGGCTTTACCTCCTCAATCAATCAAGATTTAGAACCCTCAAAAACCGCAACACCACCATTGTCAACTTTCTCCAACCTAACTCCCAATCTAGCTAACCGATGAACCTCTTTAGCCACCTCTTTGCCAACATCACTAGCATGTGCTAGGCTACCCATAGATACCCTACTTAGAGCATCGGCCACAACATTCACCTTTCTTGGGTGATAATGCATGCTCATGTCATAATCTTGAAGAAGCTCTAACCACCTTCTTTGTATCAAGTTAAGATATTTTTGAGTGAACACATATTAGAGACTCTTATGATCGGTAAACACATCAACATGAACCCCATATAAATAATGACGCCAAATTTTCAAAGCAAATACCATAACAACCAATTCAAGATCATGGGTAGGATAATTCTTTTCATGCACCTTAAGTTGCCTAGAGGCATAAGCTACACCTTACCATTTTGCATCAAAGCACAATCCAAACCAATTCTTGACGCATCACAATACACATCAAACCCTTCCAACCCTTCTGGTAGAGATAATATAGGAGCGGAGACAAGCTTATCTTTCAAAGTTTTAGAAACCCTTTTCACATTCATCGGTCCATACAAATTTTGTCTTCTTTTAGGTCAACTTAGTCATAGGAGAAGTAATACAGGAGAAACCACTCACAGCCTTCGGTAATAACCCACTAAACCTAAGAAACTTATAATGTTTGATGGATTCAAAGGTCTAGGTTAATTTCTAATTACCTCCACCTTCTTAAGATCCACCTTAACACGAAACCACATGACCTAGGAAAGCAACTTTGTTTACCCAAAATTCACATTTTTCATATTTAGCACACAACCTCTCCTCCCTGAAGATTTACAACACCACTCTCAAGTGATTTGCATGATCTTCCTTACTATGGGAATAAATCAATATATCATTAACAAAAACCAGCACAAAAAAGTGAAGATAAGGTTTAAAGACCCTATTCATAAGATCCATGAATATAGCCGGTGCATTAGTCAAACCAAAGGACATAACAACAAACTCATAGTGCCCACACCTAGTCTAGAATACCTTCTTGGGAATGTCACACTCCATCACATTCAATTGGTGATATCCGGGCCAAAGATCAATCTTAAAGAAGTGACTAGCCCCTTGAAGGTTGTCAGAAAGGTCATCAATCCTTCGTAGAGGGTACTTGTTCTTTATGGTGACTCTATTAAGTTATCGGTAATCAATACACATTGTAAGAGAACCATCTTTCTTCTTCACAAGCTACACCGGTGCACCACAAGGTGATTGATTGACTAGGACTTATAAAACCCTTTTCCAACAAATCCCTCAATTGCTCTTTCAAATCCTTCAGCTCCCTGGGGCCATACTGTAAAGGGGAATAAAAATGGATTGAGTGTCAGGAAAAAGATCTATACCAAAGTCGATTTCCCTTTCGGGAGGAACAATGGGAAGCTCATTAGGAAAGACATCAAGAAACTCGTTAACCACTGGAATTGACTTTATGGAAGGACCTTGGACTCAACATCCCTAACCCTCACAAGATGATAGAGTGAAACCCTTAGAAATTAACTTTTGGGCTTTAAGGCAATAAATGAATCTACCCTTGACCACCACATCATGAATCTTCCACTCAATGATGGGTTTATTAGGGAATTGGAATTTGACCCTATGGGTTCTACAATTAATAGAAGCAGAATATGCATGCAACCAATACATCCCGAGAATGAAATCAAAATCCACCATATCCAATTCAACAAATTCACAACTCAAGATTCTATGCAAAACGAAAATAGGACAATTTCTATAGACCCTTCTAGTAATAATGGATGCACCAATGAGAGTAGACACTTCATAACACTCATAAAATGATTTAGGTTTAACATGGAGCTTTTTGGAAACAAAAGGAGTAATGAAAGAAAGAGTGGTACCCAGATCTATCAAAGCATACACATCAAAATCAAAAACCTTTAACATTCCGATGACGACATCGAGCACCTTATCCACCCCTTGTTTCCCTTGGAGAGCATAGAATGAATCTTTCCATGGAGCACCTCCTTGTTGACCTCCTCTCCCATTAGTACCCGTATTTGTACTTGGCCATGTGGACGACCATATCTGCCCTTGTTGCGATAACGAGGATAATTAATAACCTTATGACCCACTTCATCACAACCATAACAAGCATTAATATCCTTCAAACATGGGCCATTATGTCCTCTACCACATCTTCGGCATATAGTATTAAGCATCACACCACACATAGACATTGGCCTTGATGAAACCAGCCAACCTTGAGACTTTGGAATTTACCTTCAAAAGGGGCTCTTTTAACCTCATCACTTCACCTTTTTCTAAGTTTTTCCCCTCCAATTGTTCGGCATATGTCATAAGGCAGTACATATCTATGTCACTTACCAACATGGCGGTTCGGCATTCCTCATTGACAAAGTCAGACACACCCGACACAAACTTTTTCATCCTAGACCTCAGTTGGTGACAAATTGTGAAGCATACTTAGAGAGTTGGTTAAACTTAAGGGCATACTCCCTCATACTCATAGACCCTTGCTTGAGGTTCATAAATTCCATCATTTTGGCCTCTCTTTGCTCTATCGGAAAGAACCAATTGAGAAATTCTGCCTTGAACTCTTCCCAAAGGATGACATTGTCGTTCCCCTTCTCCATCTCCCATTGGGTGAACCAAATTTAAGCCATCCCCTTGAGTTGGTAGGCTTCCAACTCTGCCTTCTCCTCCGATCAAACCCTTATAATAGACAACACTTTATACACTTCATCAATAAATTCTTAAGGGTCCTCATCCACTTTAGACCCATGAAACTCCGGTGGATTCATTCTAGTAAATTCTCTCACCCTAGAAACCAGAGTAGAAGCATGAGGAGCTTGGGCCCCTTGGTTGATTTAGTTGGTCATAGCATGAGCTAACATGGTTATAGCATACTATAACTCTTCATGAGCCACTCCCCCATCTTGAGGATCTTGAGAAGTAGGAGGAACTGATTGTTTCTCGGGTGTACGAGCTCTTGTTCCTCTTCGAATCGGCATAATCTAAAATAGCAAAAAACATTTGTTAGGGGAAAACCTTACTTTAACCTCCATAGTATGACATAGATCATGAAGAAGGAAAATATTTCCTAAAATGCCTCATAGCCTCTAGCTCATAGTTGCGATGCACTTCATAACCATGAATAAGACTCTAATCAGCGTGGTGTGTTGGATTTCGAGGACTATTAGCAATCTAGTGCTCTGATACCACCTTTTTCATGATCCAAGCCTAAGGCTTAGATGTGAAACGGTAAATGGGACCCCAAACAAGTCTCTTAGCATATCATTAGCACATCTTTGGTCACGGAAACAATTAAACAACAACAAGAGAGTATACATAAAGATAAAGGGACTTAGGGAAGCCTTTAATAACATAAAACATGGAAGAGTCAAAGATCAAACAATAAGTACATCATTTGTTCCAACCACACCTCTAAACATAGATTTGAGTGGACGCCAAGACACTTTCCGGGCTCACCCTCATAGTATCAAGAGTTCAACATAAACAATAAATAAAGCAAGAGTAGCATAGCTAATGTACCCGAACTTGAGGACTCACCAAAGCTTATCTTCAAGATGCCAAAACTAGCCACATGGAGAATGACCATGAGGGGCTCTAGTTCCTACATGGTAACATCATGTACGCATAGAGTATACGTTAGTATGCTTGAATGTACTAAGCATGTAGGATGCAATGCAATAAGAGATAGGCAACGTAGTAAAAATGTATAATCATAAGCAAGGGATGGTTATAATACAACATGACATGTATGATCAATTCTTGAAGTAAAACATGTTTGTAAAATGTATAACTTGAGAATATAGATTACGTATGTAGGAAGAGACCATTATCATAGACCAAGCAAGCTATTACTTGGAATCCAAGGCATGTTACCCCCTTCGAAGGTGATTGAGGTATCTACCCCTCAATTGGTATAGGGGCATGTCACCCCCAATTATAGTGGTCAAGATATGTACCTCTCAACATAGTAGATGGGCATCTCACCCCCAATCATAATGGTCAAGGTATATACCTCTCAACATGGTAAATGGGCATAGCACCCCCTATCAAAGTGGTCAAGGAATATACCCCTCAACATGGTTGATGGGCATAGCACCCCTCCCCCCATCATTAAAGTTGTTGAGGCATGTCAGCCCCTCAACAAGATGTGGTCAACTTACAACACTATAGATAGTTTTCATGAATCCAATACATACATACAATCCCTTACCCATCATATAGTCACTTGATTCATAACTCGTGCAATAGATATCAATAGCTCAAGAATCCTTGTCAAGACATTTTATCAAACACTTAGCGGGTTTGCAATGCTAGTTCATAATCATTCAATTCAAGAGTAAAATAATGTTAGAAGAATCAATGTATATCAATCCACCAAGATATAGTAAAACGTTCATGCAAGATAGATCTTTGAACTCCCTTATCAAACCTCAAAATATATCATAGTTTCATAGCCCAAAACATGAATAGTCCTAATAGACAAACCATCTCATAGTATAAGCTTGAAATAGGTAGAGATGTGATTCCAATCAACTTTTCATAAAAGCCAAAAATTATTTGTAATCATAACTCATAATAAATAATACTCATAAGTAATATAACTTGAAAACATGCTATTTTTATAAAAAGGAAGGTTGGCCACCATGGCTGAAAGGATGCAATAGTTGAAACCCACATACCTTAAATTTAGGGATTCTCTTGATGATGATTTGAATGAGAACTTGAAGCTTGATTGAAATTCTTGAAATCCTCAATTAATCTTGGGACACTTTAATTTGGATGAAATATTTGGCTAAGTGTTAGAGAGAGTTTTGAGAGTGTTTTGAGTGATATGGAGTTGAAAAATGACTAAGTATGGGTCCCTTTATGCATCGGAGAGCATGAGACCAAGACCACAATGTCTTAGGCCGAAAAAGAATAAGAAAGCCACAATACTACTTCACGATAGGTCCACATCGTGGAGCCATCGCAGACTGTCACTGGAAATTTAAAAGTTGATGAAAAATGAAATTTCACTATGGGTCCCTTAAAATTGGGGTTAATACCTATTTTCCACTCAATTTATCCCCCAGATAAAAAATAAGAAGTCAGATTTTTGATATCACGCACTGATTTTGTGATATATGAAAATTACGATTATGAGCATTTCCGAGGCACATTTTTGGGCACTTTTGGGGTGTTTCACCTTGGCCATGAGCAGGTGGGAAAAACTTGGCATCATGATATTCCATAACCACGGATAGGTAGCAAAGTTGTGGTATTCTGAATATTCCTTGACCATGGGCAGATGACAAGGTTATTGCATTCTGAAATTACTTAACCACAAGTAGGTGACAAGGCTGTCACACTATACATTTGGATAGATAAGTTGTGCAGTATATTTTTCCTAGTTGTTATATGGCATCATAGATTTTTTAGAATATCTCAGCGCATTATTGAAACGACTACAAAATGTACCCGAATATGTGCCTCGAAAGCGTACGGAATCGTAATTTCCATATATATCAAAATTCGTGCGTGATATCAAAAATCTGTTGCCATATTCTTGTTTAGGGGGGAAATTGGGTAGGAAATGGGTCTAACCACAATTTTAGAGCAACCGTATCAAAATTCAAAAATCGCAAAAATGCAATTTCCAGTGAGCATTCGCGCCCTTGGCACGACGCGCCACAGTGTTAAAAAATTGCCAGATTTCCTATCTGTCCAAGGCCTTTAGGTCTTCAGCCAAATCCTTCCTATGCGTGAAATTACCTATATTTATCCGTATTTCACATTCATATCATTCAAGACATTCCCAAATGCTCTCTCAACCACTTGAAAAATATTTCACCTCAAAATTCAAGTGTCCAAATCTCTTCTGGATCTGAAAGATTTCACTCAAGCTTCAAGTCTCCAATTCCAATCTTCATCAATAATTCTCCAAAGCTAAGGTATATGGGTTTCAACTAATGGATCCTTTCATCCTTGGTGCCCAAGCATCCTTTTTACCTAAATTGCATGATTTAAAGTTGAATTACTCATGGATCTTACTTATTATGAATTTCACCGTACACTACATTAGGGTTTCATGAAATTGTAATTGTTTTAGCATGTTTTGAGCTAATGAATCGAAGATCTGATGTGAGAATTGATGAACGGATTTGATGTATATTGCTTAAGGGTGTTACCAAGTATAATAAATGGTTTTATATTGAATTTTCTAGCATGATTTCTCTCTTTAATTGAATGGTTTTCCCTAGCACTACACACACGCTAAGTATTTGATGAAATGTCTAATTATGATTTCTTGAGGGATTAAAGGACCAATGCATGTCTTATGAGTTGAATGACTATATGATGATGAAAGAAATGTATGCACATGATATTATCTCTATAGTTTTGGGGATTGACCAAGCCTCACTCAGGAAGTTGTAGGCCCGGGTAACCATGTTGAGGGGTTTGTACCTCGATCTCCTTGCTCGGGAGGTGGTAGTCCCGTGCAACAATGTTGGGTGTTTGTACCTTGTTAACCATGTTGAGGGGTTTCTACTTCATCAACCATGTTGAGGGGTTTTTACCTCATCAACCATTTTGAGGGATTTGTACCTCATCAACCACATTGAGGGGATAGTACCTCATTCGCCTCTCCAAGGGGTGGTAGGCCTTGGATATGCATTAATAATGGTCTCTCCTTACACATGTATTATGTTTTATATAAGCATGGTTTTACATGAACTATCATTCTTACATGCCATATTATTATATGCCACTCATTGCCTATGCTTTTGCTTTTTGATTATGTTACTTATCTCTTGTTTGCATCCTACATACTTAGTACATTCAAACATACTAATACATACTTTATGACTGCATGATGTCACCATTTAGGAATCAGAGTCCCTCTTGATCATCCTCTTCTACATGGCTAGTACGATCTATCTCAAGCTAGTTGGTTAGTCCTACATTCAGGGGACAATGGCTACACTCTTATGCTATGTATTAAGACTCTCTTTTCTTGATGTATGTTTCTTATTGACTATGAGGGTGAGCCTGATTGTATGTTTTGGCCTGCGCTAAGATCTCTGTTGAGAGGTGTTGTTGGACACATTATGTATTTATGCCATGAGCCTTGACTCTCTTGTTTGATGGTTATGTTATGAAAGCTTTCATTTAGTCCCTTTGCCCCTATTTCTGATTCAATTATGTTGTTTAATGGCTTTTGCGACCAATGGTGTGTAATGATATGTTAAGAGGATTGTTTGGGGTCCCTTCGGGTTCCCTATTTGTCGTGTCATGTCTAGGACCTAGGCTTGGATTGTGACAAACTTGGTATCAGAGCACTAGATTGTTAGGTCCTCGGCATCCAACACACTGCGTGGATTAGAGCCTTGTTCATGATTGTGTTGTGCACCACAACTATGAGCAAGGGGCTATGAGATGTTTTAGGAAAGGTTTCCCTTCTTCTTACTCTATGTTATGCTATAGAAGTTAAGATAAGGTTTTCAACTCTAATTATTGTTCCTTGCTATGCTAGATCATGCCTAACACTAGAGGGAGAAGAGCCCGCACTCTCGAGGAAAAACTAGCTCATAGTGAGCTCTGGAATGCTCTTACTTTGCTTGCCCAATCTATGGTCAACCAAGACAATCAAGGGGCCTAAACCCCTCATGCTACTACCCTGGGGGCTAGGGTGAGAGACTTGATAAGGGTGAATCCCCCCGAATTCTATGGGTCAAAGGTGGATGAGGACCCTTAAGAGTTCATTCATGAGGTCTCCATGGTTTTGGCTATTATGGATGTTAGATCGAAAGAGAAGGCGGAGATGGTGACTTACCAACTCAAGGGTGTGGCACAAATATAGTATACTCAATGGAAGGAGGAGAAGGGAAATAATAATGTGGTACTATGGGAGGAGTTCAAGGCGGATTTTCTTAATCGATTCTTCCCTCTTGATCTTAGGGAGGCAAAGATGGTGGAGCTTATGAATTAGAAATAAGTGTCTATGAATGTGAGGGAGTATGCCCTCAAGTTCAATCAACTCTCTAAATATTCTCCCCACTTGGTCGCCGACCCAAGGTCTAGGATGAACAAGTTCATGATGGGTGTATCTAATTTGGTGAGTAAGGAAGGTCAGTCCGCTATGTTGATTAATGACATGGATTTGTCTTGCTGAATGGCCTATACCGAACAAATAGAAGAGGAGAAGTTGAGGAAAAGAAGGGATCATGACACAAGATGGCCCGTTTTGAGGGAAAGTTCCAAGGTCAAAAGGGTGGCCGGTTCCATCAAGGCCAAGGGTCTTCTCATGCATTTAATAAGAAGGTTGCCAATGAATTTCCAAGGGCCCTAGGTGTTGGGCGTGTGGTTCCTAATGGTGGGTGTCCAAAATGTGTTAGGGGTCATAGTGGCTCGTGCTTGAGGGATACTAATTCTTGTTATGGTTGTGGGGAAGTAGGCCTTAAGGTGATGGATTGCCCTGGAAATCACAAGAAGGGTAAGGAGGTTCATCCACAAGGTGCTAATGCGGTTCCTTTGGAAAAAGGTAGTTGACAAGATGGTACCCCAAGCCACAATCAATTCTATTCACTCCAAGGGAGGCAAGTGGTTGAAGAGGTTCTAGATGTCGCCATCGGTATGTTAAAAGTCTTTGATTTTTATGTGTATGCATTGATTGATTTCGGTGCCACTCTTTCTTTCGTTACCCCTTTTGTTTTACCAAAATGTTCCATGTTAAGCCCAAATTGTTTTGTGACTCTTATGAGGTGTCTACTCCTATTGGTGCATCTATTGTTACTAGAATGGTTTATAGAAATTGTCCCATTTGCATTTTGCATAAGATATTGCCTTGTGAACTTATTGAGTTATAAATGGTGGATTTTGATGTCATCCTTGGGATGAATTGGTTGTATACATAGTATGCCTCTATTGATTGTAGAACCCATAGGGTCAAATTCCAATTCTCAATGAACTCATCCTTGATTGGGAGAGTCATGATGTGCTGGTCAAGGATAGGTTCATCTTTTGCATTAAAGTCTGTACGTTGATATAAGATTGCAAGGGGCTAGTCACTTCTCTAAGATTGATCTTCGATCCGGGTATCATCAAGTGAAGGTGAGGGAGTGTGATATCCCCAAGTTGGTCTTCCGGACTAAGTATGGGCATTATGAGTTTGTTGTGATGTCCTTTAGGTTGACCAATGCACCAGTCATCTTCATGGATCTTGTAAATAGGGTCTTCAAACCCTACCTTGATTTGTTTATTGCATTCTTCACTGATTATATTTTGATCTACTCACATAGTGAAGAGGAGCATATGGGTTATTTAAGGGTAGTGTTACAAAGATTGAGGGAAGAGAAGTTTTATGCCAAGTATGAGAAGTGTGAATTTTGGTTGAAGGAGGTTTCCTTTCTAGGTCATGTGGTGTCGGGGAATGGTATTAAGGTGGATCCTAAAAAGATGGATGTGATTGACCCCATCGGATATTAGGAGCTTCTTAGGCTTAGCTGATTACTACCAATGGTTTGTGAATGGGTTCTCTTCTATTGCTTCTCCTATGACCAAGTTGACTCAGAAGAAGGCCAAATTTGTGTGCACCGATGAGTGTGAAAAGAGTTTCCAAATATTGAAGGATAAACTTGTGTCCGTTCCCATATTTTCACGAATGGAAGGGATAGAAAGATTTGTTTTGTATTGTGATACTTCTAGAGTATTTTTTGGGTTGTGTGTTGATGCAAAATGTTAAGGCGATAACCTATTCTTCTAGACAACTCAAAGTTCTTGAGAAGAATTATCCTACCCATGATCTTCAAATAGACGTCGTGGTCTTTGATTTAAAAATTTGGCGTCTCTATTTGTATGGGTGCATGTTGACATGTTTACATATCATAACAGTCACCAATATGTCTTCACTCAAAAAGATCTTAACATGAGACAAAGAAGGTAGCTGGAACTTCTTAAGGACTGTGACATGAGTGTCCACTATCATCCCGGTAAGGCTAATATGGTGGCCGATGCTTTGAGTAGGGTATCCATGGGTAGCTTAGCATATGTTGACGATGGTGGCAAGGGGGTGGCTAGGGAGGTCCATCGGTTGGCTACATTGGGGTTATGTTGGAAGAGGTTGATAATGGTGGTATTATGGTTTTTGATAGTTCAAAATCTTCCTTGGTTGATGAGGTAAAAGCAAAGTAAGATCTTGATCCCTCCTTGTTAGAATTGAAGGCATTGGTGAGGGATTGCAAAATGGAGGTTTTCTACCAAGGGGGAGATAGTACCCTTAGGTACCATGGTAGGTTTATGTACCGTGTTGATAACTTGAGGGAGAATATCCTCGATGAGGCCCATAATTCTTCTTATTATATTCACCCTGGTTCTACCAAAATGCATAGAGATTTAAGGGATGTGTATTGGTGGGGAGGCATAAAGAAAAACATTGACAAATTTGTTTCCAGTTGTCATAGTTGCCAACAAGTCAAAGCTGAACATCAAAGGTCGGGTGGCCCAGCCCAAGACACAGAGACAGAGGCAAAGAAGAAGGACACAAGAGTTGGAAAGGGGGCAAGCCAAGAGGGTCAGGTCTACAGGGCAGTTTACACTGTCCCAAGGTGAGCTTAGGCCTCGGTTTTCTAATAAGCTGCCTAGGCCATCATCTTCCTACTCTGCAGCCAGTGTTTTACAATAACTTCAAGGGTCTAGAAGCAATTAATTTGGTCAACGAGATGAGGGACAAGGTACACAGACAATAGGATATTTGGCAGGCCAGCAAATGGCTCCCTAGGCAACCTTGTAAACAATGTGGAAGAATTCATTCAGGTATATGTCGTGTTGGGACAGACTCTTATTGTTGGTATGGTGCGCCAGGGCAAATGATAAAAGATTGCCCGAGGAGGCGTATGGGTGATATAGCACAATCTATTAGATTAGTTATTGCATCATCATTGTCAGTTCCTCCATTATGTAGGGGTCAAAAGGAACCTATGGGTCATGGTAGAGGTGTTAGACGAGCAGTTAGCTCTAGCGGAGTCTAGAATCGCACTTATGCTCCGGGGAGTCAGAAAAATTTGGAATCTTCACCTGATGTGGTCATAGGTATATTGTCCATATTTTCACATAATGTATATGCATTAATTGATGCTGGTTCTACACTATCATACATTACCCCACTAGTTGCTAGGAAACTTAAGAGAACACCCAAATTATTGAACCAACCATTTGAAGTGTCTACATAACCAGTGAATCTATTATGGCTAGAAGGGTTTATTATGACTGTGTAGTAACTGTTTGTGACCGCGACAGATTTGCTGACCTTAATGAGACAGAAATGGAGAAATTCAGTGTTATAATGGGCGTGGATTAGTTAGCTTCTTGCTATGCCACCATGGATTGCTGAACTAAGAAAGTGTACTTCCAGTTTCCAAATGAGGCAGTTATTGATTGGAAGACAATATTGGGGCCCCAAAGAGTAAATTTATCTCTTATTTTAAGGCAAGAAAGATGATATCTAAGGGGTATATATTTCATTTAGTTAAAGTAAGGGATATGGATACAGAATCACCAATTCTTCAATCAGTTCCAGCATTGAATGAATTTGTCGATGTGTTCCCTGAAGAACTTCCCGGTTTCCCTCCAAAATGAGAATTAGATTTTGGTATTAACATACTTCTAGGCACTCAACTTATTTCCATCCCTCTATATAGAATGGCCCCGACAGATTTGCGTGAAATAAAAGAGCAGTTAAAAAACTTTACTACAGAAGGGTTTTATAAGACCTAGTGTGTCCCCTTGGGGTGCACCAGTGTTATTTGTACGTAAAAAGTATGGAACCTTGAGAATGTGTATCGACTATCAATAATTGAATAGGGTGACAATTAATAATAAATACCCCCTCTCCAGGATTGATGATTTATTTTATCAGTTACTGGGTGCCAAATGCTTTTCAAAAATTGATTTGAGATTAGGGTATAACCAAGTGAAGGTGAAGGAGAATGATATATCTAAGACTTCTTTCAGAATATGCTATGGTCACTTTGAATTTCTTGTTATGTCATTTGGGCTAACGAATGCACCAGTAGTTTTTGTGGATCTGATGAACAGGGTATTTAAGCCATTCTTGGATGTATTCATGATAGTATTTATAGATGATATTTTGGTATATTCAAGATCAGAATAGGACCACGCAAATCACTTACGACAAGTGTTACAGGTTCTTTGTGATAGATAGTTGTATGCCAAATTTTCTAAATGTGAATTTTGGCTAAAATCAGTGGCATTCTCGGGTCATATTGTTTTTGATGAGGGAATAAGGGTTGATTCACAAAATATAGAGGCCGTGAAAGATTAGCCAAGGCCTACGACACCCACGAAAGTTCAGAGCTTTTTAGGATTGGCAGGTTATTACAGAAGGTTTGTTGAAAGTTTTTCTCCTATTTCTGCACCTCTAAAAAAGTTAACACATAAAGCAACCAATTTCCAATGGAATGATGCATGTGAAAGGAGCTTCCATGAGCTGAAAAATAATCTAACTTCTACACCTGTGCTAGTACTCCCAGAAGGTATCAAGGGATATGCAGTGTATTGCGATGCTTTAGGACTTGGCTTAGGGTGTATACTAAATAAGAATGGTAGGATAATTGCTTATGCATCCAGACAGCTATGAACACATCAGAAAAACTATCCAACACATGGTCTTGAGCTAGAAGCGATTGTGTTTACTTTGAAAATATGATGCCACTATTTGTATGGGGTTCACGTTGATATATATACTGATCATAAGAGCCTGCAATACATCTTTAAACAGAAAGACCTAAACTTAAGACAATAGAGATGGCTAGAGCTAACCAGCCGGAGAAGAAAAATGTGGTAACTGATGCTCTGAGTCGTAAGGCAACCATGAATACTAGTGATCAAGTTGTGGTGAGTAAAGGAGTGGCTAAGGATGTAGGTCAGCTAGCCAGTTTGGAAGTTTGCCTTCTTGAAACTCCAAAATAAGGGGTTATTGTACATAACGCAGCAGCATCTTCATTAGTAATGGAGGTGAAAGAAAAACAGTTTGAGGATCCTTTTCTATGACAGCTGAAGGAAAAAGTAAGTCAGGGTACAATAAAGGACTTTGACTTTACACAAAATGGAGCAGTTTACTACCAAAATAGATTATGTGTGCTTGAAATTAATGGATTAAAAAAGAGGATAATGGAAGAAGCCCATCATTCATGATATTCCATCCATCAAGGATCAACTAAGATGTACCATGACCTGAAGGTAATGTTTTGGTGGGGAGGCATGAAGAAGGACCTTGCAGAATTTGTGGCTCAACGTCCAAATTGTCAAAAAGTGAAAGTAGAACGCCAAAAGCCAAGAGGTTTTATGCAGTGTATAGAACTTCCAACTTTGAAGTGGGAGATGATCAATATGGATTTTTTTACCGGGTTGCTTCACTCATTTCAGAAGTTTGACTACATATGGGTAATAATTGATAGACTCACAAAGTTAGCACACTTCTTGCCAGTCAGGAGTGATTATATAGCTGAAGAGTATGCAAAGCTATACCTCAAAGAGATAGATAGGCTACATGGAGTCCCAGTCTCCATTATATCTGATCGGGGGGCTCAATTCACTGCAAAGTTTTGGAAGTCCTTCCAAAGAAGTTTACGGACACAAGTGAATTTGAGTACAACTTTCCACCCTCAAACAGATGGTCAAGCAGAACACATCATTCAGACACTTGAAGATATGTTATGAGCTTGTGCATTAGACTTTAAAGGTAGTTGGGTAGACTATTTGTCACTTATTTAATTTGCCTATAATAATAGCTACCACTTAAGTATCAAGATGGCACCTTATGAAGCTCTGTATGGAAGAAAATGTAGGTCGCTAATTGGATGGTTTGAAGTGGATGAAACCACCTTGCTTGGGCCAGATCTAGTACAATAAGGCATGGAAAAGGTTAAGGTAATACAATAGCGGCTAGAAACAATCTAAAGTCATCACAAATCATATGCGGATGCTAGAAGGAGAGGACTGGAATTCTCAGTAGGGGATTGGGTATTTTTAAAGGTGTCTCCAATGAAAGGAGTTATGAGATTTGGTAAGAAAGGAAAACTGAGCCCACATTACATATGGCGATATCAGATTATTAAGAAATTTGGGCAGGTTGCTTATGAACTAGAGCTACCCCAAGAGCTTTCAATGGTTTATCTATTTTTTCATATCTTAATACTTTGAAAATGCATAGGTGACCCATCCCGTATCACTCCTATTGAATACGTGCAGGTTACAAAAGATCTTACATATGAAGAGGTACCTATTGCTATCCTAGTTCTTCAATATAAGAAGCTAAGAAATAAAGAAATAACTTCAGTTAAAGTACTTTGGAGAAACTATCAAGCATAAGAGATAACATAGGAGGCCGAGGATGCGATGAAATTAAATTACCCTTACTTATTTGAAGCTAGAGAGGAAGTCCAACATGCGGAATTGGGACACTAATAGGTACATGTTATTGAATACTTAATGTGTTGTCAAAAGTTTGTGTAAGTAAAGATTTAAACTTGGTTAAGCTATCCAATTATGCTAACATTCAAGGACGAATGTTCCTAAGGAGGAAGGATGTAAAACCCCACATCTTACAACACTAGTTCTATGAAAATGACACATGATATGGCTTTTTAAATTAGCACAAATTTTTAAAAGTGCTTGAATCTCGAATTAGAGGGCGATATGTATGTCTAACGCTTAAGAGGGTCGAGTACTAATAAGTTTTAAGTCAAATGGAGGAGCTCATGACTTTAAATTAAGTGAGAGAAGTGAGGTTATTGTAGGATTTAGTAACCTAGCAGGTGAGTCACCTACTTTCTTAGCTTAAATTTGCTAGCTAAACGGAGACGAGGCCCAACGTCGAATTTGTCGAATTCCGATTATGAGTAAAGTCCGTGTTAAGAGTGAAACTTTATCCCATGTTTTACCATTGTAAATGGACAATACTTATATCCCAAGACGAATAATAAAAGGGCCCAAGTACATCACAATCCACTTGACTAATTGTGCCCAAAACTAAGGAGAAAAAGGAAAAATGGGCAGCCAAGGCACAACCAATTTGAACAAGGCCCAAATGAGAGGGGAAAGAAGCTCCATCACCAACTTAGTAAAGTAAGGCTAGAAATACCTTAGTAGGTCGGCCAAAGTACCCCTTTAAAAAGGATTTAAAATAGCTCCCATAAGCCATTCTAACTTAAACAAAAAAAAAATCAGATTGCCTTCCAAGTTTTCTCTCAACTCTTTCTTGACTTTACAAGCAGCCACAAGAGACTTTTAGAGTTCTTGGAGAAGCCCTACACATTGAAGGTAAAGGTTAGTGATATAAGTTGTGTGTTTAGTAAGGTTTCTTCATGAAAAACAAGAAACTATGTTGGTTAGGTATATGCTGAAAATTTTTGACAGCATGTATTCTAAGATTCTTATACATTTTTTCTTGTTTATTTGGAAGATTTTCTCTTTTTGGTTGGATTGATTATGAAGGCAGGCTATTTTTCTTAATGATTATTGGTTCTATAATGATGTATAAAGGCTGGTACACCACTTTTATAGTATGCAAAAGTGAGTTCTGATAGGATATTGCAATTGTGTTCTTAGTACGGACTTGTGGGTTGATGGATGGAAGGCTATTGCCTCACTTCCTTCATGACTGATTTGATACTGTTATAAAACTATTTTAAGGCTATTTTTATATTTATGTGTGTTGAGGACCGTTTGGGTAAAGTTGAAATACGTTCGGGATTGTCAACGTCAAATTGTAGTGAAGGGGTGTAACATTATGCAGCCGATTTGTATGTTTCATAGAATTTTTATGTGTTGTGCTTTGTGGGCTGTTGTAGGATTTTTATGGAACTAAAATAGGTTGCACATGATATGTATATGACAATGTGTATTAGAAGATATGATTAGGGTGGAAAGGTTGAAAGAATACGCACGGGTTTATAATTATATGCTTGCTGCCCATATGTTATTTTTTTTATGAGATTGGGCTACCAAGACGTATGCATTGGCTGTTAATGCAATTTTTATCACCTACTATATTGTAGATAAATATTTATAGGAAGGGAACGTTACCTCGAGGTAATAGTGAGTTCATACAGCGAGGTGTGTAATGCTACTTGATTTCGTATTATTTGGCATGAAACATAGATCCCTCCTTGGCACATAAAGGCACTTACCAACTCCGGCACAACTATTAACCATGTCTCAACTTTTTCACATGTTCATATGATCCCATATATAGTCACCTTCAAATCTGCATACATATTTGGATACCAGGATACACGAGTTCGTTATACTAAATAAAGTTCATGTATTATTCTCCCTCCTATGCATTTCATTATTTGTGTAGCCTACTCCTTTCATTATGGTGTTGTCTTTTGTGAGTAATTACATGTCATATGTTGTAGCGACAGTCCTCCAGCTCTAACTTTATGACAACCAACGGAATCATGTCAAAGGTAATTGCAAGATAAAGTATAACGGGTGGTAACCCAAGGGGTGGAAGAATCACCTAGCCAGGGTCAATCCTATCACAGGGGGTAGCGCAAGGGGTTAAAGGAAAAGCCTATCTAGGGCCGATCCAGATATAGATTTACCACTCATCAGCTAGTCATGTGTATTAGATGTTGTGCACAGATCATATAGTAAAGGTAAAGTAATAAAAAGTACATAAAGTACATGATCCCACATTATAACTAAGGGTGGTCTCTTATCCTACACCAGTGCATAGTTTCATTTTAGTTGTTACTTCATATATAGTATTTCCTGCCTTATATATTCAGTACATTATCTCATGCTGAAGTCCCTTACGGAGCACCTGCATTTCAGGCTGCAGATACAGGTGCTAGTACATCTCCCTAGTAGTAGTACAGGATATCCAGCTGATATTACCAAGCTCCAAGTTGCTACGAAGCTTTGTGTGTCTAGAACTTATATTTTTGTATTGTACAGTTAGTTGAGGTGGAGCCTGTCCCGACCCTTATCAGATACTTTTCCTTATCTAGAGGCTTTGTAAACTATGTAAATTAAAGTGTGGTCATGTCTCGCACTTTAAAGACCGTGGCCCCAACGACCTAGCCATATGTATTTCCTTTTGGCTTGTTATCACTGTTTATTTTCTTAAAGGTATGCTAAATGTAGAAATCTCTTATGATATGTATAGAAAGCACATGGATACAGGATGGTTCTCCCAAGCCTCATCGGTAACGGGTGCCAGTCCGTCCTAACAAGATTTTGGGCGTGACACCTATGCCTCCACGAAGGCAGAGATGTTGCCGTACACAAGATATTAGCAAACCAGCAATGCCAAGTTCAATTTCCCTACTCGGAATGGAACCCCAAAACTCATGTAAACTCATAATTTGATAAACCAAATATGTATCCACACTAGAAATGGTGATTCAGACTCAATAGAATCATCAGAAATTAGTTTCATGGCCTCCTCACCATATTTATGAATACAAGTCAATGAAACTAGTTTAAAATTCAAAACACCAAAATTACCGTTGATAACTCCAAAACTAGTAGAACTATCATAATTTTGATCCGAGCTTTCGATCTGTGAAAGTTGATGAAAGTCAAACACTGATTTTGGAACTGACTAAAATCACAACTTTGGGCCTAAAGACTTCATTTTAACTCCAAATTCAATTTTGTAACTTCTCATAGTTCATTTTGACATTTTGGAGCTAATGGAATTGATGGATTGCCGATCCGACCTCAAAAACTTAGAATGACACAAAAACTCACTTTCTTAATAACTTAAGCCTCCAAAAATGACAAATTTCGTATTTTGAACAAAGTTCGATATTGGCCCAAAGCAACTTACGAAAGGGTAAAACCATAATTTTCACAAATAATACCAAAAATTACCAATTAGGTTATTCTAAATGGTGATGCTTTTAGGCAATGATCAAAATTTACAAGAAGAATTATGAGTGTAATCAGTCTTGATTACTCCTTAGTCAACTCTTGAGGGTTCAAAATCAGATAAGTAGTTTCTGAAAGATCAAGGATGGATGACAAAAGTGAAATTGTATATGTTGCTCCGTGTGGCCCTGTCTACAAGCTCTGAATTGAACTATTGATGTTTGATTTGCATGAGGTGAAGCAAAGGCTTATGTTGGGGGTGTTGATGGACTCATTTTTTGCTTAGAATATGCATAAATGTTGTCCTAAGTATGCTATTATGTTCCTATTACTAACTAATATGCATTGGTTATGTCAAGAATGGAGCTAAAATTTCACTAGTGGATAGTGCTCAACAAATATTTGAAAAGGAGCAAAAGGTGAACAAGAGCGTCAGAAAGGTGAACAAAAGTGGCTTTACCAACATAATCGACGGACCGCGGAGGACTCAGTGAGACCACCAATATTTCAGCAACTTAGTCACAAGTCTATGCCAGAAGTCAGTCAAAATCAAAGTTGCCAAACATATCAAGTGTATCACCGAATGGCCAAGGAGACTGCCTAATGTTGAAGTACTTAGGACCCTTATGATAAAAATGTGACATAAAATGAACTTCCGCTAATCACCTAACATGATCAATGAAGTAAAAAAATCATCTCCCAATCTTGTAGAGAACCAAGCCTTCAAATAGATAGACAAAAAAGTGGTCAACTGCACATTTGGCGCATCACAAGAGCGTTTGGTGATGGACGACCTTAACCGTCGAATGGATACTCAATGCAAAAACTCCCATTTATTTTTCATGGATTGTTTTAATCTTTTAGACAGGACATTGTACATATTATTAATATCAAGTTTTATAAAGAGAGAGAGAGAGAGAGAGAGAGAGAGAGAGTGAGTGAGAGTAGAGTGCATAGAATAATCTTGTTTAATATAGTACAAAGCTTAGAGGGTTTCAAGCTAGTAGAGGCAAAAATTGTGGAGATTTGCTGGTTTAAATCAACTTTTCTCTTTCTATCCTAATTACCTATGTACTCATCTGCAGAATTTGGTATTCAATCTTTAATTTTGAGCATGAGTGGCTAAAACTCATAAGTTAGGGGTGTGTAAATAATATTGGTATTTGATTTCTATGTTGGGCCTATGATATTTTAACTTTATTGTTGTTAATTTGAGTGAATATACATCCACTACTAAGTTTCATCTATAGTCCTAAGGTTGCAAACTTGGGATGTACTTCAAATCTCTAGTTATTGCTTTAATCTGATAGTTAGAGTTTGGAATGGATGTATTAGTTGAATACCTTTTGGGGTTTCAGGTGAATTCCATGACCATGGATTCAATGGCTAAGGTATTAGGAGGTTTGTTACGATTTCTCAAGCTAGGCATGTCCTTGAGCGATTCACACATGAGATTGTAACATATTCATTTGAAAGACCTTCGCTATTGTAATAAAGTATTGCTTACCAACATCCTAGCCTATTAACTTATCTTTAACTCAATTAGTCAAATATTTAGACCCGACTTAGTAGATCTACGCTCATACTTGTACATCCCAAACATCTCTCTTAATCTGTTGTTAGATTGCTAATTTAGAAGATTTTGTTGGCTAAATCTTGATTTTATTTATTGTAACCCCCATCCCCCACTTTGAACCTACACTTGCCTAATTGAATAAAGTACTTCACTCTTGAACCATTATTCCCTGTGAGATTTGACCTTGACTCTTTTATTTTGTTAATATATTGATAACAATCATCCCTACATCCCTTGAGTAGTAGGTTTGAACGTCATCAACTACTCCTATGATGAATTTACATTTCAATGTTTATGAATGTGTATGCACATAACTGTATTTATAAATATTTTATAGGACTTGACCTACCACCAAATAGGGATTGAGGTGGGGTTAGATAAAGGAATCCTAGTATGAACCTCCTAGGGGACCATGTAGGCTAGTCTAGTGAATCCACAAAAGGGGACCTTATAGGCTAGGCTAGGGAATCCACAAAAGCCCTATCGTTAAAGAAAGAACAAATGCATAAGTTGATGAACATCTACCTTGTAAGTAGTCTCCCTAGCCAATGTAACGGGTTATGTTGGATTCTATGTGGCACCTCACATGGTCTTATACCACATATGTCTGTATATGATTACTTGAGATGTTCATGTTTCTCTAATCATGTTTTAAAGATGCAGATCCTTCACATCTCTTGTGCCATTATTTCCTTGTTATGCTATGCATATTGCCTATTAAGATGTTATATCTTCTTCATTGCATTGCATCTCAGACACTTATCATATTCAAGGAACTAAAACATACTTTTTCCTACACAATTTTATCATATATTTGATAGGTGCTCCTCCTCTTCCTACACGTGGCTAGCTATTGGATTGTTGAAGACTATTTGTGATGAGTCCCCTAGTTCAGGAACAGCATCCTATCTCTTTTCAAGCTTGAGTTTTATTAAGACTTAGACTTTCGTATTGTATTCTCTTGTTACTTTTGTTGAGTATGAGCTAGGGACATGCCTTAGCTCCCACCGTAATCTAAAGCTAGAGGAATTATTAGAAATGTATGGGATGATTATGGCTTGGTACTTGATATTATGCTTCATTCTCCCTTAGTCCCATAGTCCTTTACTTTTTTCTTTTAATTATATCTATTACCTATGAAATGCTTGATGAATACTGAGAGGGTTGGGTGATGTATCTTTGGTTCCTCATTCACCCTTTTATGACTATGGCGTAGGCTTGATTTGTGAAAATCTTGGTATCAGAGCATGAAGTTTTCAAATGGTCCTTAGAGTCCAACATATTGCTTTGAATAAGGTCTTGTTCATTATTGTGAAGTGCTCCACAATTATGAAAGGGAGACTACGAGGTGTTTAGGAATCTTTTCCTTCTTTTATGAATCATGTCACCCATAGAGTTGTACTAATATTTCCCTGATTTAACAAATTGTTCTTTGCAGTTTTCTAGATCATGCCTCTATGAAAAGTACCTTAAACAAGAGAATTGATTGAGGACCAAGTTCCTCCAGTCCCATAGGAGTATGTGATTTCTTATGGAAAATTTCGATCCGCCTTCACCTTATTGGCTCGTGCTATGGCCAATCAAGTCATGCAGGATGTCGTTTCTCCTCTTTCCTGAGTACTATCCTAGCTACTAGAATCTAGGACTTTGTGAGGATAAATCCACATGAAGATAAATCTAGCAGAGCCTCATGGCACCAAAGTAGATGAAAACCCGATGGAGTTTGTTGATGAGGCCTATAGGATTGTCGCAATCAAGGGAATATGTTCATATGATAAGGCTGAGAATATATCCTATCTGCTCAAGAGCATCTCAAAAGTATGGTATGATCAATGGGTACATGAGAGGGGTGACGAGGGACCTTGTCCCCATACACTCTATGGACCCATGTGTTCCATCAATTGGTGTCAGAGGAAGGACTCTCTCAAAGTTTAACACCTAGAGGGGATCCTGAAGAAAAAATGGTAGCTCCATTGAATCTAGAGGCGAGTCAGTATGACTAACTCTATAGGGGCAATACAGGACTTAGGATCTTCCATATTTCCACAAAAAAACATACGTACTTATCATAATTCTCATAATCAATCCATAATAGTCATATCTAATAGATAACCATAGTCATAAACTCCAAATACAACACATAGCATATATTTGTACAAGAGTCTACAAGATGTCCAACAATTCCTCTAGTCATAAGATGGGACGGGGGCTAAGGCATGTCACAGGCTCACACTTAATATAAAGAAAACATAAGCAGAAGAAACATAAGGTAGAGGAATGGTGGCTTATCCTCGGAGGAAAGGACTCACCATAACAAGTATCTCAAATCAAATCTAGTCGTCCAATGGTTGTTGAAGGTTGTCTCCTATTCCTACATTGTTGGATGAAGTAGGCAAAAAGTATGTGTTAGTACGTTTGAATGTAATAAGTATGCAAACATGCAATACATATGACTTATCAAACCTACATTTAATGTTAGATGACAAGGGCACATAATATAGAGAGAAGTATATATCCAAAGAAGAGTATATGATAATATGCCATGAAATTAATGATGCATAAAATGCAATAATGTTCATATATAGTGGGGATGAGACTTTAACCGAGATATAAGACCAAGCGAGCTATTACTCGGACTCTTGATATTTTCTTCACACCGATAAAAAGGTGATCTACTTGCCAAAGGTAAACCATATTTCTCCTTACAGGCCTCCTATTTCGAAGAAGTAACCTTCCTTACGGGTATCCGATTCAGGATAGGATTTTCATATCATTACTAGTAGGTCATCCCTTAACTAACAAGATGAGCCTCATATCATTCTAGTGGGTCATGCATCAACTAACGAGATGAGCCTCAAATCTAAATACCTATGCTGGCAATAGTTAAAGGAAAGGGAGAGGACCCTTGGAGATAGCCCTGACGCCCCCAATCCATTGGTGCTAAGCCAAAACATGCCATGAGAATATTTGTGCATATAAATGCCCTTAAAAATAGGCAATAGTCATTTCAAATCCTTTCAAAACACATTTAGTCTCAAAAGCCAAACACATTTCATAATCATTCGTACTTGGGCTCAAAATCCAAATCATAAAACATAATCATGATTCTTATATATAGGAATAGCACATTCACATATATGAGATAGTGCAAGCATACAAAATGCTCGAATATCCATATCATAGACATTAATGTGATCACATTCTTGTCATAACCAAAATCTTATCAAAATCATATACATAAATATAATTAGGCTTAACCCACTTCATATTTTCCATAAAATCCAATGTTCATGAATCCATATGCCATGAATGATGTGAAAATTGCATGAGTAACAAAAACTCAACCTTAAATCAATAATTCAGCACGAAAATCAAGCAAATCCACAAGTAAAATCAATATTCAAATCACAATTTCGATTACACATACTTAAATCAAACTTTAAAGGGACAATGAATATTCAAATCTTCATAATGCTCGAGTAATTTAACATATTAGGGCTTAAATTAACTTGAAATCAACAAATACACATAGCCCATAATTTAATTGTGTCATAACCTAAGCCTAGGGCCTAAATGTGATACAGAAACTGGGAATCTGAAGGGACCCCAAATAAGCCTCTTAGCATATCATTTACACATCCTTCGTCGTGGAAGCAATTAAACAACAACAAGAGAGTATAAATAAGGATAAAAAGGGACTAAGGGTAGTCTTTGATAGCATAAAACATAGGATATTGAAGTGTCAAGATCATAACTTAATTACATATCTTGTCCAATAACACCACTAGCATAGATTGGGCGGAGGCTAAGACACTTTGCAGGCTCATCCTCATTGTACCAAAGTTCAACATAAAGATATAACATAAGCAAGAATAGCATAGCTAGTGTCCCCGAACATGAGGAATCACCAATGCTTATCTTCAAGATGTCAAATCTTTGCACGCGGAGGATAATCGTGAGAATCTTCGGTTCCTACATAGTATATCATGTAGGCATAGAGTATGCGTTAGTACATTAGAATATACTAAGTATGTAGGATGCAATGCAACAAGACGTAGGCAACATAGACAAGATGCATAATTATAAGCAAAGGACAATCAAAATATCAATATGACATGCATGATCAATGCTTGAGGTAAAACATGCTTTTAAATCAGATGGCTTGCAAATATAGTTACATACATAGGAAGAGACCATACAACATAGTCCAAGCATACCATTACTTTAACTACAAGTCATACCAACCCTTGGAACGTGATTGAGGTATATACCCCTCAACGTTGTTGTATCGGCATGCCACCCCCCCGACAAGGTGTTTGTGACTTGGCACCCTCTCAACAAGGTAATTGAGGCTTGACACCCCCTGAAAAAGTTGATCGAGGCATGATACCCCCTCGACAAAGCGATTGAGGCATGGTATCCCCTTAACAAGGTGATTAACACATGTCACCCTCTCAACAAGGTGATTGAGGCATGGTACCCCCTCAACAAGGTGAGACCAACTTGCAACATCATAGACACTTTTCATGAATCCAATACGTACATACAATCCTTTCATCATCATAGCGTCAATTAACTTATAAGCCATGTAATAGACCATCAATAGCTGAAGAATCCTTAACTAGACATTTTATCAAACAATTGGCGGGTGTGTAATGCTAGTTAAAAATTATGCAATTTAAGAGTGAAATCACGTATGAAAACTCAATGTAAATCAAACCCACCGGCACTTTGTAACACCCTCATGCAAGATATATTGAAACCCCTCATCAAATCTCATAATAAATCATAGATTCATAGCTCAAAAGATGATTAAACAGTCAATATTTTATGAAACCCCATCATAGTTTATAATCAAATTCATAATAAGAGATACCCATAGATAATTCAACTTGAAAACATGCAATTTACATAAAAAAGAAGGTTGGGTACATGGGTGAAAGGACCCAATGGTTAAAACTCACATACCTCAACTTTGGGGATTCCCTTGATGAAGATTAGAATGAGAACTTGAAGCTTGAATGAATTTCTTGAGATCTGGAAATAAGTTTGGGGCATTTTAATTTTGTTGAAATATTTGTCTAAGTGCTAAAGAGGGTTTTGGGGAATTTCTTGAATGATATAGGGTCGAAAAATGACTAAGTATAGGTACTTTTACGCAAAAAAAAGCTTAGGACCAAGACCCCAAGGCCTCGGACTAAAACAGGAGAAAGTGAAAACAAAATACACAGGTCTGCACCCTGGCGGCGTCTAGCCATGGCTGCGTGATGCTAGGGTCGCGGAGCCTTATTGTTTTGCAAAATTTTTTGAAAACAAAATTTTGCTATAGTTGCTCTAAAATTGGGGTTATACCCATTTCCCACTCCATTTTTCCCCTGATCACGAATATGAAGTCTAATTTTAAATATTGCACATGGATGTTAAGATATATGGAAACTACGATTATGGGCATTTTCGAGGCACATTTTCGGGCACATTTTCGAGCGTTCCAATATCTCCCCCTTGGGAACATTCATCCCCGAATGTCAAAGAAATGTATGTAAGAGAAGTACTCAAGATGGTTTTATCCCAACACATGAATGCAACAAATGGATTTAAAGCATTATTTCAAAAATATTAACATAAGTGTCAAAATCACCATAAACTTGCTAACATAAACATGAATCCATGAAAAGGACATAAGGGCTGAAACAAAAGACTTGAAATAATGTAAAGGCTTAAATTACTACCTTAGGTTGAGTATAATGGAAGAGATAGGAATATCACTTTTGCATATCTACCTCGGCTTCCCATGTGACACTTTCAACCTGGTGATTTTTCCCAAGGGACCTTGACGAGCAATATCTCCTTATTAATCATCCATTCCACCTATCCATCCAATCTCTTCTCTAGGACCTCCTCTTAAGTCAAGCCACCCTCCACAACACCTACAATCTCGAAGAGTTCTATAGTACTTGGGCCATTAACACATCTTCTCAACGTAGATACATGAAGCACAAAATGAACAATATCCATTCCTATAGGCAATTCCAATTCATAAGCAACTTTGTCAATCCTCCTCAACACTCTATAAGGACCCACAAATCTGAGGCTCAATTCTATTTTCTTGCCAAACTGGATCACACCCTTCATGGGTGGGACTTTCAAGTGAACCCCATCAACAATACAAGCACCTCTAAACTACCTTAGTACCAAAGGACACCATCTCCCCCTTGGGAAAAAACCTCCAGTTCACCATCTTCCACCAAAACATCTAACTCTAGCAATGCAGAATCAAGATCTTGACTTAACTTGACCTCTTCAACCAAGGAAGATTCCGAAACATCAAAACCACTACACTACCATTCTCAACTTCATCCAACCTCATTCCCAACCCAGAGAGCCGGTGTACTTCTCTAACCATCTCGTTGTTACCCACAATTCACGCTTATTAGACCTAGGAAACAATCTCTCATCCCTCAAGATTTATAACATCACTTTCAAATGACTCACAAGCTCTTCTTCATTTCGAAAATAAATCAATATACCATCCACAAACTACCACACACATAACAAGGTAGGGTTTGAAAACCCTAATCATGAGATCTATAAACATAGCCAGTGCATTAGTCAAGCCAAAAGACACTACCATAAATTTTAAATGCCCACACCTAGTCAGACAAGGCTATCTCGGGGATATCACCCTACCTCACTCTCACTTTGGGGAAAAGAAACCGGACCAAAGATCAATCTTAGAAAAGAAATGACTAACCTCTTATAGTTGTTCATATAGTTCGTCTAGCTTTAACCATCACATTACAACCTTATGGGCTCTACACTTATCGAAAGCATGATATGCATGTAACCAATCCACCCCAAGACCTCCAAACCCATAAAACCAAGCTTAACAAAATCACAACACAACACTTCATGCAGATGGGGCAACCCTTATAGACTTTTCTAGAAACAATAGACTCACTAATGGTGGTAGACATAAAATGGCTCACATAAAAATTTGGAACACATATGAACTTACTAAAATAAAAAGGAATAATGATAGAAGTAGTGGCCCCCGGACCTATCGAAGCATGCACATGAAAATAAAAAATCTTTAACACACCAGTGTCAACATTGGGCACCTCGTCCCCTCCTTGCCTCCCTTGAAGAGTAAAACCGATTATGTCGTGGAGCACCCCCTTAGCCACCTTGAGCCTCTTGATCAACAAGACTACGATTTCTTGAAGTCGACCATCTTTACACCTTTTTCGAGCATATGGGCAATCAACTAGCTTGTGACCTGCTTCACTATAACCATAACAAGCATTGGTCCTCCTCAATCATTGGCCATCGTGGTTCCTCCCACACCATTGACACTTAGGGTTAGTTCTCCTATCATTGTCATCTTGCCATTTTGAGTTAGACATCCCATCAATAGCCAACCTCTTGTTTGGAGCATCGAATTACTCTTGATCTTTGAAGCTATCATCAAATCGAGCTATCTTGAACCCCTCACTTCTCCTCTTTCTAAGCTTCTCCTCCTCAAGTTGCTCGATATAAGTCATTAGCCGAGATAAATCCATATCACTCACTAGCATGGTGGTATGATACTCCTCATTAACCAAGTGGGACATGCCCGACATAAACTTGTTTATTCTAGACCTCGGATCGGCAACCAATTGTGGGCGTTCTTGGAAAATTTGTTGAACTTGAGGGAATACTCCCTCTTACTTATAGAACCTTGCTTAGTATTCATAAACTCCATCATTTTGGCCTCCCTTAGCTTGATAGGAAAGAACCGATTGAGAAATGCGTCTTTGAACTCCTCCTAAGAAATGGCATTGTCATTTCCCCTCTGCATCTTCCATTGAGTGAACCAAACTTGAGCCACCCCTTTGAGTTGGTAGGCTGCCAACTCCGCTTTTTCCTCTAAATTCACCACCATGATAGAACTTACCTTGTACACCTCATTGATGAACTCTTGGAGATCGTCATACACCTTAGACTCATGGAACTCCGGTGGATTCATTCTAGTGAAGTCTCTTACTCTTGAGTCAGCATAAAACATAGGACACTCAAGAGTCAAGATCATAGCTTAATTACATCACTTGTCCAACAACACCTTTAGAAAAGATAGGGCAGGGGCCAAGATACTTTCCAGGCTTATCCTTATCATACAAAAGTTCAACATAAAGAAATAACATAAGCTAGAGTAGCATAGCTAGTGTCTCCAAACTTGAGGACTCACCAAAGCTCATCTTCAAGATGTCAAATCTAGCCATGTGGAGGATAGTGAGGAGCTCCTATTCCTACATAGTAATATCATGTTGGCATAAAGTATGTGTTAGTACCTTTGAATGCACTAAGTATGCAGGATGCGATGCAACAAGACATAGGCAACATAGATAAAATGCGTAACCATAAGGAAAGGACAATTAAAATATCAATATGACATGCATGATCAATGCTTGAGGTAAAACGTGCTTGTAAATCATATGAATTGCAAATATACTTACATGCATAGGAACAACACTTACCAGATTGTCCAAGAACACCATTACTTTAACTCCAAGGCATACCACCACCTTGGAAGGTGGTTGTGGTACATACCCCTTAACATTATAGTATGGGCATACCACGCCCTCCTCCGACAAGGTGATTGAGACTCGGCACCCTCTCAACAAGGTAATTGAGGCTTGGCACCCTGTCAACAAGGTGATTGAGGCATGGTACCCTCTTCGACAAGGCAATTAAGGTATGGCACCCCCTAAATAAGGTGATTGAGACATGACACCCACTCAACAAGGTGATTGAGGCTTACCACACCCTCCACAAGTTGAGACCAACTTAACAATGCCATAGATACTTTTCATGAATCCAATACATACATACAATCCTTTCATTATCATAGAGTCACTTAACTCATAAGGAGTGCAATTGACCATCAATAACTCAGGAATCCTTAACTGGACATTTTATCAAACAGTTGGTGGGTGTGTAATTCTAGTTCAAAGTAATGCAATTCAAGAGTGAAAATTATCATAACCCAAGACTAGGGCCTAGATGTGACACGCGAATAGAAATCCCAAACGGACCCCAATCAAGCCTGTTAACATATTTATTACACATCCTTGATCGCAAAAGCAATAAAATAACAATAAGAGATAGTAAAAAGGAAACATGGGGCCAAGGGACATCTTTTATGTTATAAAACATCAAAAGAGTCAAAGGAAGGTAAAGCCTATAGTATCATTATATACTTTTCCAACAACACCTCTAAACATAAAACTTAGCAGGGGCCAAGACAAGCAACCGAGCTTACCCTCATAACAATGACAATAGGTAATCCAAATATACAAGATGAAGTCTAAACATAATTATGAAAGAATATAGATATTATCCGCGGACATGATGACTTACCAAAAGCTTACATGAACAATTTGTCTAAACACGTGGAGGAGAATCAATAGGAGCTCTAGTTCCAATGTGGTGATATCATGTAGGCATAGAGTATGCGTTAGTACATTTGAATGTACTAACTATTTAGGATGCAATGCAACAAGAGATATGCAACATAGTCAAAACGAATAGTGATAAGCAATAGATGGCATAATAACATATGGCATATACCATCAATGCTTAAGTAAATCATGCTTTGAAAATCATTAATCTTACATAGAATATAATATATATGTGTGGGAAGAAACCTCAACCAACACAAAATAACACAAAGCGATCTACAACTTAAAATCCCAATGACTACCCTACATCGGAAGAAAGGGAGAAATTACTTACCAAGGTGAACCTCCTAATGCCTAAGTGGATCCAGTAAACCTTGTGTGAACCAGGTAATTGTCTCTAGTCCTTGGAATCAGGTACTCGCATCAAGCCCGGACTCGGGTACTCACTTTAAAACCTTATATTGAGGGTACTTGCCTCTTAGAGATTTGGGGACTTACCTCTAATCCCTTCACCTGTGATGGCACATAGTTCTAGGACTTGGGTACTTGCCTCTATTCCACTCGATGCTAAGTTTATTCTCACAGAATATACAAGATAACCATACTTTAATAACTTGCAATAAACATAGAGACATGGCATGAGTAGCTCTTAACATCAATCACATCAAATGGTGAGCCGAACTTCAAAACTAAGAATAGATCATAATCAAACATTGCCCTTACATTAATATAAAAGGCTCACAAGAGGTATAATCTTGAAAATAGGGCTTAACCTCATACTTGCATATTCATAGATATTTTCATGAATTTATAACATACTTGATAGCCCATATTTATCATGAAATCATTTGACTTGCAAAACATGTAAATAACTTGAGAATTCTTGACTTGACATTTTATCAAACACTTGGTGGGCACATATGAGGACATGTTGAAATCATTCAAAATGCATAGTATAGATCATGAAACAGTAATATCAATGCATCATAAAATCATGTAAATCATCCCACCAACATCATGGTAAAACTCCATCATGGGTAACTTGTAAATCATATCAAAATTTCACAATAGTTCATGGATTTTGTAGCTTGAATCATGTATAGTCTCAATAGACAAAGATAAACTCATAGTATAAGCTCAAAATAGATATTTATACATAATCAACAAAATTTGACAAAATCCAACATATTTCATGCTCATATTTCATAATGATGATACCCATAAGAAATACATCTTGAAATCATGCAATTTTTATAAAAATGAAGATTGGACTTCATGGGTAAAAGGAACCCATGAATGAAACCCACATACCTTGCACCCTGAATTTCTTGAAATTGAGTTGAGATATACTTGAAGCTTGGAATGCAGTCTTGAAATCCACAACTTGTTCTAGAGTTTCCTTGAATCCTTATTGGGGTTTGGGCCCTTGGGAGAATTTGAGAGTCTACTCTAATTGGGAGGAGTGGATTTGATCTTTAGAAATAGGGTTTAGGTCTTTAGAAAGTGTTAATATAGCATAGGAATCCCCAAAAGACCAATAGAGATAACTAATTTAAGAAATGCCATTAATGAAATGGAATTTGGAAAAAATCCGTATATAACCCTGCACAAACGAGTTCTATGAAAATGGGTCTAACTTCTTCATCCAAACTATAAATAAGTTACAACCAAGTATGTTGGGAAGCTGATTCCAAGAGCTTTAATTTGGTAGGTCATGGGCGACACAGTTTTGTATGTTCTAAGAAATAGGCTCTTCCTTAGGCCTTCAAGTAGGAAGCAACTTTTTTCCAAAATTCCAGGGAAAATGAATATGCCCCTTTAAATTTGACGCTCCTACCGGTACTTGTGCAAAACTTAGCCAACAGAAACTCCTTCGAACTTGGCTTGATGTAGGGAATCCATGATGTCTTTAATGACATGAATAAGATTGAATTAGATTTGAATGAGATCTTGAAACTTGAATGAAATTGTTGAGATCCGAAATGAGTTTGGGACAGTTAAATTTGGATGAAATATTTGTCTAAATACTAGAGAGGGTTTTGGAGAATATCTTGGATGATATGGGATTAGGAATAACTAAGTATAGGGTTTTTTACACATATAAATGACTAGGCCCCAGACCCTAAGGCCTTAGTCCAAAAAAAAAACTGGCACAAAAATACACTAGTCCGCGCGCTGGCCACGTCGCACACTAGGGGAGCGGACCCTCACTGGAATTCGCCAACTTTGGAAATTTGAATCTTCCTATGGTTGCTCTAAAATCAGGGTTAGAACCAACTCGTACTGAATTTTTCACCCTGATCAAGAATATGAAGTGAAATTTTTTATATCACGCACAAATTTTGAGATATATGGAAATTACGATTATGGGCATTTTCGAGGAACATTTTCGAGCACTTTTTCGGAATAAAACATAGAAAATTTCTACCAAGATAACTGGAAGTTCCAACTAATAAGAAGCCTAATGAACCTATAAAAAGGATAAAGGCCCAGCAGAAATTACTTATTTTTCGAGACCCCGTTATAAGTTCTATCCATATATTGTCTGATCGCCAAGTCATACTTTACTTGATTGCATTTTATTGGAATTGAGATAATATCCCAGAGAAATTTGACTTTACTTTTTTGTTTCCGAATTAACTCTCATCAACTAGCACTAGTTTGAGTTGAACTAGCACTAGTTTGATGTCAATATCTCCTCCTTGGGAACATTCATCCCCGAATGTCAAAGAAACATATATATGAAAAGTAAGCTAGATAATTTCAGTCACACAAGAACGCAATAATGCACCTAACATCACTTCAAAAATCTTAACATAAGTATCAAAATCACGATGAACTTGTCAATTTAAACATGAATCCATACAAAAGACATAAGGGTTGAAACTTAAAACTTGGAACCGTAAAAGGACTTGATTATCATAATCTGGAGTAGAATGAAAGAGGTATGGATATTGCTTCTCCATGCCCACTCGAGCTCCCCGAATGATACATTCGACTTGGCGATTCTTTCAAAGGGCCTTGACGAGAACGACAATTTTACTAATGAAAATTTCCACCTATCCATCCAATATATCCATCGGGATCTTCTCTTAAGCCAACCATCTTCCGTAACACCCAAAACTCCAAAGATATCTATAGAACTTGAGTCATGAAACGACCCCAAAAATTTCTCGAAAATGTACCTCGAAAGTGGCCTGCATCGTAATTTTGATATACATCAAAATCTATGTGTGATATCGAAAATCCGACTTCATATTCTTGTTCGGGAGGTCAAATTGAGTGGGGAATGGGTCTAACTCTGATTTTACAGAAAATGAATCACGATTACAAATTTCCAAAAATCAATTTCTAGAGAGCTTTTGGTGCCCCTGGCACGACGCGCCATAGGCGCGCCATAGTGTAAATTTTGAGCATTTTTTCTATATAGGTCCATGGCTTTGGGTCTTGGGCATAAGTGTTCCCATGCGTGAAAATTACTATAGCTAGCCTTATTTCACCCTCATATCATTCAAGATATTCCAAATACTCACTCAAATACTTACCCAATATTTCATCTCCTAAATTCAAGTCTCAAAACTCATTCGAATTTGAAGGTTCTCACTCAAGTTTCAAGTCTCCATCTCCAATCTTCATCAATCTATTCTCCAAAGCTAAGGTATGTGGGTTTCTTTCATGGGTTCCTTTAACCCATGATACTTAAGCTCTCTTTTACCTAAAATTGTATAATTTAAAGTTGATTTACCCATGGGTCTTATTTATTATGAATTTCACTGCACACTATGTTGGGGTTTCATGAAATTGTGACTGTTTTAGCATATGTGAACCTACAAATCTATGTTCTAGTGTGAGATTTGATGAAGAGTTTTGATTTATATTGCTTGAGGGTGTTACAAAGTATCTTTTTATGGTTTTACACTGAATTTTCTAGTATGATTTTACTCTTGAATGCATGGTTTTACACTAGCACTACACACTTGCCAAATGTTCGATTAAATATCCGGTGATGGTTTTCTTAAGGAATTGAAGGCTCAATGCATATCTTGTGAGTTGAATGACTATATGATGATGTAAGAAATGTATGTATATGATATTATCTCCATGATATGGGGAAAATGACCAAGCCTCACTCGGGAGGTTGTAGCCCGAGTAACCTTGTTGAGGGGTTTGTACCTCGATTGCCTCGCTCGGGATGTGGCAGGCCGGTGCAACAATGTTGAGAGGTTTGTACCTTGATAACCACATCAGAGAGGGGGGTTGTACTCTATCAACCATGTTGGGGGGTTTGTACCTCATCAACCACATGAAGAGGTTTGTACCTTATGCGCCTCTCCAAGGAGGCGGTAGGCCTTGGACTTTCACTAAAGTGGTCTCTTCTTACACACAAATTATGTTCTATATAAGCATGTTTTACTTCAAGCATCATTCATACATGTCATGTTGCTATATGCTTATTCATTGCCTAAGTTATGCATTTTGATCATGGTGCTTATCACTTGTCGTATTGCATCCTACATACTTAGTACATTTAAACATACTAATGCAGACTCTATACTTACATGATATCACCATGTAGGAACTGGAACCCCGCTTGAGTATCCCCATCCACGTGGCTAGTACGATTCCACTCAAGCTTATTGGTGAGTCCTCCATTTCGTGGACATTGCCTATTGTCTTATGCTATGTTCTAAGACTATTCTTTCTTTTATGTAAATGTTGACTATGAGGGTGAGCTCGGTTCCTTGTCTTGGCCCCCACTCTTATCTATGTAGTAGAGGTGATGTTGTTGGACATGTCATGTGTTATGTTATGAGCTTTGACTATCTCTTGATTCTTGATGTTTAAGATATGGAAGTTGTCCCTTAACCCCGTTTTCCCTAATTTACTCTATTGTAGTTGTATTTTATTGTTTCCGCGACTAAGGATATGTAATGATATATTAAGAGGCTTGCTTGGGGTCCTTTCGGGTTCCCGTTGTGCCGTGTCATGTCTAGACCCTAGGCTTGGGTCATGACAATTCACCGTCACATCTCCTCAACCTAGATGCATGAAGAACTGGATGAACCATATCCATATTCATGGGCAACTCCAATTCATATGCAACCTTACCAATCCTCCTCAACATTCTATAAGAACCCACAAACCATAAACTCAATTTACCTTCTTGCGAAACCGGACCACACCCTTCATGGGTGGGACTTCCAAGTGAACCAGATCATCAACACATGCACACATAGCCTACCTTAGTACCTAATGACGCCATCTCCCTCATGGGAGAAACCTGTACTTTATCGTCTCTCACCAAGGTCTTCAACTCTAACAAGGCGGGTCAAAGTCTTCCTTTGCTTTCATCTCATCAACCAAGAAAGATCTAGAATGATAGCCACCACTACACCACCATAGCCAACCTCTTTCAACCTAACTCCCAATCTAGCCAATGTATAGACCTCTCTAGTCACCTCTTGTCATCACCATGAACACATGCTAGGATACCCATATACACCCTACCTAGGGCATCGATCACAACACTCGCCTTATCAGGGTGATAATGCCCACTCATACTATAATTCTTAAGGAGTTCTAACCACCTTCTTGTTACCCATAATTCACACTCGTCTTATAGCAAACAACCTCTCATCCCCTTAAGATTCGCAAAACTACCGCCACATGATTCGCAAGCTCTAAATAAATCAATACTTCATCACTAGAGGCCACCACAACACGTCAAGGTAGGGTTTAAAGACCCCATTCATGAGACCTATAGACATAATCGGTGCATAAGTCAACCAAACAACTTCACCACGACTCAAGATGCTCACTCTTAGTCCGTAAAGACATCTAGGTTAATCACCTACCCCCATCCTCACTTGGGAACAAAACCCAAACTGAAGATCAATATTAAAGAAATGACTAACCCATTGAAATTGGCCAAATAGATCATATATCCTTGGGAGAAGGTACTTATTCTTTATGGTGACCCTAATAAGTTGTCGATAGTCAATACGCATTCTAAGGGAGCTATCTTTCCTTTACACAAACTATACCAAGAAAATCAACTAGGAAAGACGTCAAGGAACTCATCTATCACTGGAACAACTCAATAGAAATAAATTTCGTTCAACACCTCTAACTTTTACAATATGATAAATGCAACCCTTAGGGATCAATTGTACCTTACAACAAGAAATAGCTTACCTTTTCACTACCACTCAAGATCGGGTTTATTAGGGAATTGAAATCTAGCTTTACGGGTCCTAAAATCAATGGGAACACATTAGGCATCTAACAAATCCATCCCCAAAATGACCTCAAAAACTATCACATCTAATTCAACACAATCACAAGGCAAGACTTAAATGCAACATGACCACAAAACAATTTCTGTAGACCTTTATAGCAACAATAAACTCACCAACAAGGTAGATACCAATAAGTTCACATAACAATTCGGAACAAACATGAAGCCCACTAGTAACAAAAGAAATAATGAAGAAAATAGTAACACCCAAACCTTCCCATGCATACAAATTAATGTCAATAGAAACTTCAACATACCGGTAGCCACATCCACTCCATGAGCCTCTTGATCAACATGACCACCTTTACCCTTGATACATTTACGAGGATAATTTATCCTCTTATACCCCTCTTCAGCACAACCAAAGCAAGCATTGGTACCCCTTAAACATGGGCCTTTACGCATCATACCATACCTTGGGCACATAGCATTTGGCATCACACCACCGCCACCTTTGGGACTTTAGAACTTTCCTTCAAAATAAGCGCTCTTAACCCCTCTCTCCCTCCTCTTACCACTTGAAATCTCGGGGCCACTCACTTGTTAATTGAGTTAAGTTGTCAACTTTGTCACCACTTTGGCCAATATCCATAGAGCATTGCAAACCTTCATATTCGATATATCAGCATCCTGAGTAGCTAAAGATATATTCTGAAATGCAATGATTAAAATAAAAAATAATCCTTTGGGGACTTAATTCTATTGCATGACATAGGTCAAGCAGAAGGAAAACATTTCCCAAAACGCCTCATAGCCACTCATTCTTAGTCCTAGCGCACTTTATAACCATGAATAAGACTTTAATCAATGTGCTGTGTTGGACTCTGAGGACCATTAATAAAGTAGTTCTCTGATACCAAGTTTTTCATGACCCAAGTAGAGGGCCTAGATGTGACACGGTGAATGGGGAACCCGAAGGGACCCTAATCAATCCTCTTAAAATAGAATTACACATCCTTGGTCATGGAAGTGATAAAATAACAATAAGAGATAGTAAAAAGGGAACAAGGGGCTAAGGGACATCTCATAAAACATCAAAAGAGTCAAAAGGGAGTCAAAGCCTATATTATCATTACATACTTGGCCACCAACACCTCTAAATATAGAACTTAGCGGGGACCAAGATAAGCAACCGGGCTCACCCTCATAATTATGATAATACGTAATCCAAATATACAAGATGTAGTCTAAACATAAGCATCAAATAAGATCGATGTTGTCCCTACAAATGAGGACTCACCAAAGGCTAACTTGAACAATCTATCTAGCCACGTGTAGGAGAATCAATAGGAATTCTAGTTCCTATATGGTGATATCATGTAGGCATAGAGTATATGTTAGTATGTTTGAATGTACTAAATATGTAGGATGTAATGCAACAAGAGATAGGCAACATAGCCAAAATGCATAATGATAAGCAATAGATGGCAAAATAACAATATGGCATATATGATCAATACTTAAGTAAATCATGCTTTGCAAATCATTAATATTGCATAGAACATAATATTTAAGTGTGGGAAGAAACCTCAACCAATATAAAATAAGACCAAGCGAGCTACAACTTGGAATCCCAATGTCGACCCTACACCGGAATAAAGGGGGGAAGTTACTTGCCAAGATGAACCTTCTTATGCCTAAGTTGATCCATTAAGCCTTATGTGAACTAGGTACTTGCCTTTAGTTCTTAAAAGTCGGGTACTAACCTTAAGCCCGGACTCGAATACTCGCCTCAAGCCTTCATATTTAAGGTACCCATCTCTTAGAGATTTAGGGACTAGCCTCTAATACCTTCACCTATGGTGCCACGTAGTTATAGGACTTGGGTACTCGCCTCTAGACCACTTGGTGCTAAGTCTAAACTCACGAAATATATAGGATTATCATACTCTAATAACATGCAATAAAAATAGAGACATGACACAAGTAGCTCTTAACATCATTCACCGCAAATGGTGAGCCTAACTTCAAAACATAAGAATAGATCATCATCAAATATTACCCTTGCATTAATATAAAAAGGCTCACAAGAGGTATAATCTTGAAAATAGGGCTTAACTTGATACTTTCATAATAATAGATATTTATATGAATTCATAATGTACTTGATAGCCCATGTTCATCATGAAGTCACTTGACTTTCAAAACATGTAAATAACTTGAGAATTCTTCACTTGACATTTTACTAAACACTTGGTGTGCACATATTAGGACATGTTCAAATCATGCAAAATGCAAAAGTATAGATCATGACATAGTAAAATCAATGCATCTTAAAACATGTAAATCAGCCCACCAACATCATGGTAAAATCCCATCATGGGTAACTTGTAAATTATATCAAAACTTCACAATAGTTCATGGATTTCATAACTTAGATCATGTATAGTCTCAATAGACAAATGTTAACTCATAAAATAAGCTCAAAATATATATTTGTGCATAATCAACAATATTTGATAAAACCTCAATATATTTCATCCTCATTTTTTCATAATAATAGATAACCATAAGAAATACATCTTGAAATCATTTAATTTTCATAAAAAGGAAGATTGGGCTTCATGGATAAAAGGAAGCCATGATTGAAACCTCATACCTTAGACCTCGAATTTTTTGAAAATGAGTTGAGAAATACGTGAAGCTTGGAATGGGGTCTTGAAATCCACACTTGTTCTTGACTTTCCTTGAATTCTTATTGGGGTTTGGTAGAGGCTCTTGGGATAATTTGAGAGTGTATTACAATTGGGAGGAGTTGATTTGATCTTTAGAAATAGCGTTTAGGTCTTAAGGAAGTGTTAAGATAACATAGGAATCCCCAAAAGACCAATAGAAATATCTAAATTTACGTAATGCCATAATGAAACGGTATATGGCAAAAACCCATATATACACCTACACAGACGAGTCCTACGAAAACGGGCATAACTTCTTCATCTGAACTCTAAATAAGGTGAAACCAAGTGCGTTGAAAAGTTAATGCAAAGTTCTTTACTTTGGTAAGTTGTGGGACACCCTTTTCTTTGTATGATAAGAGATATGCCCCTTTAAAGTTGACCCTCCTATCGGTACTTGTGCAAAACTTAGCTAACGAAAGTTCCTTTGAACTTTTCTTGATGTAGGGGACCCACGATGGTCTTTAATGACATGAATAAGCTTGAATTAGATTTCAACGAGATCTCTAATTCAATCTTAATGGTTGAATGAATTTCTTGAGATCCTGAATAAGTTTGGGAGACTTGAATTTGGATGAAAAATTTGGCTAAGTGTTAAAGAGGGTTTTGGGAAATGTCTTGAATGATATGGGATTAAAAAATTACTAAGTATAGGTGTTTTTACGCAGAAGAAGTGTTAGTTCGAAGACCCCAAGGCCTTAGGACGAAAAGAAAAACTGGCACAAAAATACACTAGTCCAAGCCCTGGCCACGTCGCACCAAGAGCGCGGACCCTCACTGGAATTCGCCAACTTTGGAAATTCCAATTTTACTACGGTTGCTCTAAAATAAGGGTTAGACTCATTTTCCACTCAATTTTGCCCCCTTATCAAGAATATGAAGTCGAATTTTTGATATCACGCATGAATTTTGAGATATATGAAAATTATGATTATGGGCATTTTTGAGGCACATTTTCGATCACATTTTGGGGTCATTTAAAAAATAATGTGAGAAAACTCAATATAAGTCAACCCATCAAAACTTGGAAATACCCTCATGCAAGATACATTGAAGCCCCTTATCAAATCTCATAATAGTTCATGAATTTATAGCTCAAAACATGCTTAAACAGTCAATGTTTTATGGAACCCTAACATAGTTTATAATCAAATTCATAATAAGAGATACCCATAAGTAATTCAATTTGAAAACATGCAATTTACATAAAAAAGGAAGGTTGAGCACCATGGGTTAAAGGACCCAATAGTTAAACCCACATACCTCCACTTTGGGGATTCTCTTTATGAAGATTTGAATGAGAACTTGAAGCTGGACTAAATTTCTTGAGATCCAAAAATGAGTTTGGAACACTTGAATTCGGATGAATTACTTGGCTAAGTGTTAGAGAGGGTTTTGGGGAATGTCTTGAATGATATGGGGTTGAAAAATGACTAAGTATAGAAGTTTTTACGCATAGGAAAGCTTAGGCCCAAGACCCCAAGGCCATGGAACAAAACAGAAAAAACTGATAACAAAATACAAAGGTCTGCACCCTGGCCATGTCGCGTTAGGGGCACAGATCCTTACTATTTTGCAAAATTTTTGGAAAATAAAATTTTTCTACAGTTGCTCTATAATTGGGGTTATATCTATCTCCTACTCAATTTCCCCTGATCACGAATATAAAGTCAGATTTTTGATATCATGCACGGATTTTGAGATATATGAAAATTACGATTATGGGCATTTTTGAGGCACAATTTCAGGCACTTTTTGGGGTGTTTCGAATTGAATTTATTCAATCATAATTCTTAAAATCCATATTTAAAGTAAGCGAAATCTCATGAAATTAAAGTGAAAAGAGTTAGGGTTTTCTTGGTTGAAAGGGACAAAGAATTAATCCCACGTACCTTGCTTAGGAAGATGGATTTGAGAAGAATTTATCTTGAAGTTGAGTCGCCAATTGAATCCTTTCTTGAATCTTAAAAATCATACTTGGAGAGAATTTTAGGAAATGAATTCTAGAGCATAAGTGTTTTCTAATAAGGATGAATTGGTATGAAAGAGTATCAATAGGTTTAGGGGTATAGGACAGGTGAAAGGGTTTGAAAAGACTCTTAGAATAACCTAATATTACGTAAGGACCATTAATGACATGGAATTAAAAATTCGCATAGACCCCTTCATAGACAAGTTTTATGAAAATTGGCATAACTTCTTGATCTGAATTCAGAATTAGGCGAGACTAGATGCGTTGAAAAGCTAATTAAAAGAGCTTTAATTTGATAGCACGTGCGCCACCCAATTCTTTTTGTGCTAAGAGATATTACCATTTAAAGTTGACCCTTCTATCAGTTCTTGTGAAAATCTTAGCCAATGGAATTCCTTTGATCTTGACTTGATGAAAGAGACCAATGATGACCCTAAACCACATAAATAAATCTTGGATTGAAGGATTGAAAGTGAATTTAGCATGGGCTTGAAGCTAACATGGAGATCCTTTGGCTAGAGCATGAAAGGACGATTCAGGAAGTGTTTTGAGCGAACAAATAAGAAGCTAAGTGTTAGAATAAGAATGGATAGAAATGAAGGAGTATAATCTGATTTGGGGACGAGTCCCATGTAGGGGTCACATAGCCCGTGGAGGTGTCCACAAGGTATCACCTTGGTCAAAAACTTTTTCGGAACTAAATTCTAAGTACCACTAAAGTTATACAAAGTCCAGGCCTTACATGACCGACCAGGCTAGGCAGGCCAATCCTCCTCCTCATGCTCCCACTCCGGTAGCTAGAGTAAGAGATTTCACCTGTATAAACCCTTCAAAATTTTATGGATCAAAAGCTTTTGAGGATGCCCAAGACTTTATTGATGAACTATTTAAATTGTAGACTATTATGGGGGTGAATTTAAAGGAGAAAGATGAGCTAGTTATCTATCAGTTGAAGGATGTCACTCAAGTTTTGTACACCCAATGGTTGATGGAGAGGATTGGTGATGATGGGGTAAGTTGGGAAGATTTTATGTTTTCCTTCTAGGACTGCTTCTTTTCTCTTGAGCTTAGTGAGGCCAAACAACAGCAACATACCCAGTGGAATCCCGCATGTGGGATCTGAGAAGGGTAGAATATATGCAGACCTTACCACTACCTCATAAAGCTAGAAAGGTTCTTTCTTGGGCACCCTCGTCTCAAAAATTTATAAGTAGAATAAACTACAAATGGAAAGAGCAACTAATAATGAAAAGCACATGATACGTAAATACGATAAAATTAACATATATAAGATGGATAGTAACAACACAAGATATAAAGACATGACTAATCCTAATATCTGACTATTTTCCATGGCTAGACATCAACCTAACCCTACTAACCTATTATTCTGTTAATCTAATTCGCGACCTCCAATCCTTTCTATCTAAGGTGATGTTCTTTGTAAGATCGAGTTTCACCATATCTTGTCTTATTCTTTAGTCTACCTCTACTTCTCCGTGTAACTCCTAATCCAACCTCTCACACCTTCTAACAAGAGCATCGGTACTTTTTCTCTACACATTTCCAAACCATTATAGTCTCGCTTCTCTCATCTTTTCAACCAAAAGGTCCACCTCTAATTTTTCTCAAATAGTATCATTCCAAATTTTACCACTCCTAGTATGTCCATACATTCATCTCAGCATCCTCAACATCACGACCTGCATCTTCTGAACATGTGAGCTTTTAATTGGCCAACACTCCACCCCGTGTGGAAATAATGTCCTAACCACCATGCTATAAAACTTATCTTTAAGTTTAAGTGGTATATTCTTATCACACAATACTCTAGACATAAGCCTTCCTTTCATTGATGTTACCCTAATACTGTTTGTGACATCATCATCGATATTGCCACTACTCTGGATGATGGACCCAAGATATTTAAGGTTTTCTTTCTTGGGAATAGGTTGAGTGGCAAGCTCACAAAAAATGATAGAATTTATCAACGTCAAGTAGGGTGGTATGAGTGTGAGGGAATGTGCCCTCAAATTCAAAAGTCCCTCAATATATGCTCCTATTCTAGTAGCTAACCCCTGTGCAAGAATGCACAAGTTTATTTATGTGATCTCTAATTTTTTTATGAAGTAATGTCGTATGGCTATGCTTATTCATGACATGGACATCTCTAGGTAGGTTCTCCAACTTTAAGGGTAGTGGTGGATATGGTCACTTCCAATAGGGCTAAGGTTCCAATGCAAGGACTGACAATGATAGAGTGTCTCCTCCCAAGGCACAGGTTGGAGGTGGGCTATTACCTCTTCTGTGTGGAATGTGTGGTATGAATAAGTCAGATGCATGTTTAAGAGATTTAGGAGCATGCTTTGGTGTAGAGACATGGGCCACAAGATTGCTACCTGTACTAAAGCTGCCAACAAGTTTCAGGATTAATAGCCCAGGTTGATCAAGTCCAACTGAGGGTTCCTCAAGGTGGTGCCCCCCAAAACAACAAGTTTTATGTTTTGTATGCTCGACAGAAAGTAGAGGAGATTCTGTATGTAGTGATTGATATGTTAAAAGTCATTGATTTTGATGTTTATGCTTTGCTTATTCCGAGTGCAAATTTATATTTTCTGACACCTCTTTTGGATATCAAGTTTGGTTTGAGTCCTAAAATCTAAAGGGAGATCTTTTCAGTCTGTACTCCCGTGGGTGAGTCCATTGTTGCCTAAAGAATCTATTAGGGTTGTCCTGTGTCTATCTTGCATAAAGTCCTCCCATGTAATCTTGTGGAACTTGAGATGTTTAATTTTAAAATTATTGTTGAGATGGATTGGTTGGATGCTTCTTATGCCTCTATTAATTGAAGAACCCACAATGTTAACTTTAAGTTTTCGAATAAGCCTATTCTTGAGTTGAATGCTAGAGACTCTAGTTTTAAAGGTCGGTTTATTTGCTTTCTCAAAACTCCAAAATGATTTCTTAAGGGTGCATCTATCATATTGTGAGGGTTAACGAGTCACCTAGTTTTGAGTCGATTCCGGTGGTTAGTGAGTTTATGAATGTTTTTCCTGAGGATTTTCCCAGTATTCCTCTGGAAAGGGAAGTAGACTTTGGAATAGATCTCTTTCCAAATAATAACCTATCCTCGTTCCTCCTTACCATATAGGACCGATTGAATTAAAGAAGTTGAAAGATCAGTTGAAAGACTTGTTGGAGAAAATCTTTATTAGACCAAGTATATTGTCGTGGAGTGCTCCAGTGTTATTCATAAGAAAGAAATACGAGTCATTTCAAAAGTCCATTGACTATAAGCAATTGAATAAAGTGACCATCAATAATAAATATCATTTTCCAAGGATCAAAGGCTTGGTTGATCAACATCGAGAAGCCACCTATTTCTCAAAAGTTAACCTCCATTTTGGTTATCATCAGTTGAGGGTGAGGGAGTGTGATATCACTAAAATTGCTTTCTGGACTAGGTATGGGATTTTTGAATTTATGGAGATGTTTTGTTTGACTAATGTTCCAGTAGTGTTTATGGATCTCATAAACTGATTATTCAAGCCATTTCTTGATATTTTTTTGGTTGTATTCATCAATCATATTCTAATTTATTCTTAAAGTGAGCAAAAGTACATTGATCATTTAAGGTTGGTTCTTCAAACTCTAAAGGAGAGCTAGTCGTTTGCCAAGTTTAGTAAATGTGAGTTTTGGTTTGGTGAAGTAGGTTTTCTTGGTCATGTCGTATCTAATGAAATTATTAAGGTTGATGTAAAGAAGACTGAGGCCTTGAAGAATTGGCCTAGACCATTGAATCCTTCTAATATTTAGAGTTTTCATGGGTTTGGGTGGCTGCTAGACGAGGTTTTTTGAAGGTTTATCATCCATTGCATCTCCATTCACTAAATTAACTCAAAAAAGGCCAAGTTTATATGGTCGGATGAGTATGAGAAGAGTTTTCAGATATTGAAAGATCAACTTACATTAGTTCCAGTTTTGACCTTATCGGATGGCTTAAATGGGTTTGTGGTGTATTGTGATGCTTCTAAGATTAGGTTGGATTATGTTCTCTTGCAATATGGTAAGGTAATAGCTTATGTATCAAGGCAACTGAAGGTGCATGAACAAAATTATCCGACTCCTGATCTTAAGTTAGTGGCTGTGGTATTTGTTTTGAAAATTTGGAGACATTATTTATATGGGGTTCATGTTGATTTGTGCACTGGTCACAAGAGTTTGCAATATATGTTCACCCAAAGAAATCTTAATTTAAGGAAAAGAAGGTGATTGCAACTTCTTAAAGATCATGACACGAGTGTTTAATATCATCCCAGCAAGGTGATTGTTGTAGTTGATGCTCTTAGTAGGCTATCAATGGGTAGTGTGACCCATGATCACGAAGGAAAGAAAGAATTGTTAATAGATATTCATCATTTGGCAAGATTAGGTATTAGATTGGCTTATTGTAATGATGGTGGTATTCATATCCGAAATGAGGCTAAGTCTTCTGTGGTTGTTGATGTCAAGGCAAAACAAGACTTGGACCTGTCCTTAGTTGAGTTAAAGAAGTTGGTGGCTGAAAAGAAGAACAAGGCTTTCTCCCAAGGGGGAGATAGTGTTCTTAGGTATGAAGATCGGTTGTGTGTTTCATATGTTGATGATCATAGAGTGTTGACCATGAGTGAAGTCCATAACTCTCATTATTTTATACATCTGGGATCCACCAAAATGTATTGGGATTTTAGGGAAGTGTATTGATGCCATGGTATGAAGAAGAACATAGACAAGTTTGTATCTGAATGTCCTAATTGTCCACAAGTGAAGGTAGAACATAAAAGGCCCAGTGGTTTGACTCAGATATTGAGATTCTAACATGGAAGTGGAAAGATGTGAACATGGATTTTGTGGCTGGATTGCCCCGTACACAAAAGCATTTTGATTCTATTTGGGTCATCGTTGATAGGATGAGTAAACCAGCTCATTTCCTACCAATCAAGACTGTCAATGTCGAAGATTATACAAGGTTGTATATTCGAGAATTGGTTAGATTGCATGGTGTACATATGCCTATCATATCATATCGTGGCAACCAATTTACTTCTCACTATTGGAAATCATTTCAAAAAGGGCTTGGCACTAACTTGAAGTTAAGTACTGCTTCTATCCTTAAACCAATGGACAAGCCGAAAGGACAATTTAATCTTTGAAAGACATGTTGAGGGCTTGTGTGTTAGAATTCAAAGGTAATTTGGATAATCATCTAAACATATTGAGTTTTCCTACAATAATAATTTCATGCTACAATTGGTATGGAACCATTTGAGACTTTACATGCGGCAAGGTGTACATCCCCAGTAGGGTGGTTTGAGTTTGTTAAAATGGCATTGATTGGCCAAAATTTTGTAATGTAGGCCATGGAAAAGATGAAGTTGATTAGGGAGAGGTTGAAAATGACTCAAAGTCTCCAAAAGTCATATTTGAATGTTAGAAAGAGAAATCTTGAGTTGTATGTCGGTGATTAGATGTATCTGAAGGTTTCTCCTATGAATAGTGTAATGTGTTTTGGTAAAAATGGTAAGTTAAGTCCTGGTATGTACTCCCGTATTAAATAGTTGAGCGGATTAGCAAGGTGGCCTATAGATTGGATTTTCCATTGGAGATGAGTTCTATTTACCTAGTTTTCCATGTGTCAATGTTGAGGAAATTGATTGGTGATCCTAGTTGAATTGTTCCCTTAGAAGCTATTGAGGTTGAAGAGAACTTGTCCTATGAAAACGTTCTCGATTGAAATTTTTGATATGCAAGTGGCTTCTCAACAAGGATATGGCTTCGGCCAAAGTTCTTTGGAGGAATCAACATATGGAGAGTGCTACATGGGAGTTGTAGACGAACATGATGAGGCAATACCCTTATCTTTTCCAATCTACTCAATCCTAAGGGAATTAGGTTCTTCTTATTCTAAATGGTCCTAATTCTTGACTCTTATATTTCATGATATGACATGCATACATGTGCAACAAAATGATCTAAAGGATGTTTTGACATGAGTTTTAATGATTTAGTGATTTATAAGAAATGAGTTATGCACTGTGCTCTTCGCGAACATGGGCACTATCCTGCGATCGCACTCTGTCCTGGGAATTCTCGACCTTTCACAAATGCAAAAGCCTGGAGTGCCTTAAACTCTGCAAATTCCCCAGTGTGACTGTGGACAAGAGTACAATATTTCATTGTTCAAAAACAACAACACTTTACCATTTGATCCGAACTTTATCAGTAGACTTTACTAATCTAAATGTTTCATAATATATGATATAAAATATCTAGAAGATGTTTTTCTCATGTGGCTTTGATTGTAGGTCCAACTGGTTGAAAATGGATCTTGACAACACACTTCATTGAAATCAAATCCTACTAGAGTAGCCAAACTTTATGTTAATGCCTTGGAAACCAATTGTAGAGAGGAGATTCTGGTTAGAGTGCCAAGTGATCATTTCAAGGAGTCCCTCATCTCCTCTTTTACTTTATAGTAGTACTATGAGGTTACAATACCATTGTAGTTAGGGGTGCTCCTGTGATTTCATTGAATTTAATTATTTATTTTTACTATGGCACGCCCTCGACGGGCTTGTGTATAATGTATTTGGATTTAGTTGATCTAGTAGATTTGGTAGCTTCTTATTTTTCTTTTTAATGGTGTGTTCGACGGTTCCCAATGATGGATTGAGTGCTGACTTTTTTTAAGGGCAAATCATTGAATGGATGTGTCAGTGCGTGAGTAGATTGTGGTCTTTGGTGAAGTCTGAGTACCTATTGACTCTTGTTGGAGCCACACATTGGGATTGTGACCTTTTTTGGATTGCAAAGAAGACATTACCCTCTGATTTTTGAAATCTAAAATATTTTTGGATGATTTTGACATAACTCTTTGAATCTTTTTGTGACTCTTACTTACTAGATAGTTATATTTGAAAAATGAGTCCCTTGTGCTTAACATGAGAGTTATATTGATCTTTTCTAGCTTGATCAGCATGTCATATGTGTTGTGAGTTTTTGTTTTGTCCTTTTTGTGCACTTGTGTTACCTAGAACTTGCTTTGTTGGTCTTGATAGACTTTAGTTGGAAAAATGACCTTAGGCATTTATTTAGTTTGAATTGAGTCCACTTAGTCTAAATAGTCGCCAAACGTATTGATTTTATCGCTAGTGTCTCTTTTGAGTCTAATCCTTTCTATTGGCAACCTTAATTACAAGCCTTGAACCTTTAGAAAAGATATCCCTTTTTTGAACCCTTATCCCTCCTTGAGTTCTACATATTTGTGATGATTGAGGATTTAGGCCTAAGTTTGGGGTGATGTAAGAGATAAAGGAAGGGTGTCTACCACTTGGGGGATTGTTAAGATTTAAAAAAAAAAAGAAAAATAAATGGAGGAATGTAAAAAAAAAGAAAAAAAGTGCTTTCAAAATAAAAAGAAAATGAAGAAAAAATGCTTGAATGAAAAGAATCCTCCAAAATGTTGAAAATGGGTCCAAGTGGGGCACCTAAATGAAAAAGAATGGTTAAATGTGCATTGGTGTGTAATGCGAACAATAAAAGTGGAAAAGTTGGAGAAGAGGAATGTTTTGTGTGGGGATTATGGTGGGTTAGCAACTATTATACAAATTGTATCCAACCCTACCCATAAGCCTATATTACAAGCATAAAAATCTCTTTGAGATTTACAACCGTATGAAGTTAAGCCAATGTTGATTGAAAATAGAGGAAAGCCTATGGTGTGATATTTGTGTGCACAAGATGTTCTTTTATGAGTATGATGTTTGAGTCTTTGTCCCTTATTCATTGTATATACTTGTGTGTTTTTTGGGCACCTTCTTTCAATTTTGTGAGGACATGCAAATTGACATGGATTTGTGATAATGATGCTTCTCTAAGTTTGAGTCAAGTGGAAATTTTTAGGTGACTAGGAGTTTGAGTCACTTTTTGAGAATTTGTGTTGTCACTTGGTCATACTTGCAAGTTGTTTGGAATGGAAGAATATTCTTTTGAAAAGTGAGGGAGTTAATTATTAAGCATCCACATACTTGAGCTAATTGTTGACGCCAATCATTGTCATGATCATGATTTAGATATCCAAAGTGAGTTGGAATTGTGTGTTTAAATTGCTAGCCTCTTGAGTTTGGTTTTGCTTTGCTTAAGGACAAGCAAAGTCTTAAGTTGGAGGTGTTGATAAATGTATAATTTACACTCATTTTTTACTCTTTTTCTTATGATTTTATGTTGTTAATTCTACAACTTGGGGCTAATTATGCTTTGAATAGTGTATGTTTCAGGTACATATGGTTTAGAATTGGCTTTGATGGAAAGAATTGATGTTGGAGATGAATTGGAGCCAAAAGGAGCTGACACTTTGCAAAATCGTACATGGAAATGTTACTCTCCATGAACGCGGTCTTCAGGGCATGAACACGAGGCATTGGATATGCAAATGGTGTGAACGCACGCAGCACTAGCGCGTAGGAAGAGCAAAAGGGATCATTGTCTGCGATAGCAAAATACTTAAGCATGAACACGGAAGGGTGAGAGACAGTTGACCTTCGCGAACAGGATCAAAGAACTATGAATGTAGAGCAATTAGGTGACAAGTCATTAGGGTAGATGAAACGACCTTGGAAGTGTCCGGAATCATAATTTTCATATATCTCAAAATCCGTGTGTGCTATCGAAAATTCGACTTCATATTCTTGTTCAAGGGGGAAAACGTAAGTGGGAAATGGGTATAACTCGAATTTTAGAGCAACTATAGCAAAATCAAAAATTTCAAAGTTGGTGAAAGTAGTGAAGATCCAATGCACATGGTTTCACCTTATTTAGAGTTTCGGTGAATAAGTTATGCCCATTATCATAGAACTCGTATTTTCTGGGGTATATACGGGTTTTTGCCAAATTTCGGCTCATTAATGGCATTCCATAAATTTAGCCATTTCTATTGATATCTTGGGGATTCTTGTGCTATTTTAACACTTCCTAAAGACCTAACCCTATTCCTAAAGATGAAATTCACGCCTCCCAATTGGAATACACTCTCAATTCTCTCAAGAGCCTCCATCAAAACCCCAATACAAATTCAAGAAAACTCAAGAGCAAGATTTGGATTCGAAGGCCCACTTCAAAACTTCAAGTCGTTCATAACTCAATTTCAAGAATTTCAAGGTCTAAATGTATATGGGTTCATTCATGGGTACCTTTCACCTATGAAGCCCAATCGTCCATTTTTATGAAAATTACATGTTTCCAAGTTGTGTTGCTTATATGTATTATTCATTAGAGATTATGATCATATAATATATTAGGATTTCATGAAAGTTTGATTGAAAATACATGATTTTTCATTTTTAAGTCTATACGATGAGATGGTTTACCTATTATGATTATACAGGTTTTAAGCTTTAGAATCGTGACCTCTCTTGGGATTTGATAAGGGGTTTCAATGTATTTTGCAAGATGGTATTCCCAAGTATTGGTGGGCTATTTTACTTCAAGTTTCCTTGCATGATTTCACACTTGAATTGCATGATTTTATGCTAGCATTACACACCGCCAAGTGTTTGATAAAATGTCTGGTTATGATTTCTTGAGGAATTGAAGGTCCAATGCATGTCTCATGATGATGAAAGTATGGTATTCATGTGTTGATTTCATGAAAAGTATCTATAGTGATGGAAGTTAACCGAATTAAGGGGTTGGTACCTCATTAACTAAACTGAGGGGTCGGTACCTTATTAACTGAATTGAGGGATTGGTACCTCATTAACTAAATTGAGGGGTTCGTACCTCATTAATTGAATTGAGGGGTCAGTACCTCATTAATCGAATTGAGGGGTTGGTACCTCATTTAACTCAAACGTACTAACGCATACTCTATGCCTATATGATATTATCATGTAGGAAATGGAGTTCCCATTGATTCTACCCCTCGTGGCTAGACAGATTATTCAAGTTAGCTTTTGGTGAGTTCTCAAGTCTAGGGAGAATATCTATCTTCTTTTATGCTTATGTTTAGACTATATCTTGTATATTTGGATCACTTATTGTCATTATTATGAGGGTGAGACCAGTTGCTTGTCTTGGCCCCCTTAAATTCTGTATTTAAAGGTGTTGTTAGACTAGTATGTAATGATGCTACAAGCTTGATTCTCTCTTTGGTTCTCTTTGACTCAATGACTTAGGTTTCAGGAGTTTAACTTTGAGGTGCTTAAGCTAAGCGTGTCATTGAATGGATGGCATAGGAGGCATAATTGGCTCTTTTAAAATGTCACCTTCATCATAGTCGAGGGGTGATTATAAGCAACTTAGCTGACCCATAAATTTAATTTGATGCAAATTGAGATGGATCAATTGAGTTTTGGTTAAATCCCATATCCCATATCCTTGTTTCCTTTCTTGATGAATCCTTACCTAATTGAATCTTAGGGGTAGTTTTTATCTTAGCCTTTCCCCTTTTAGTTAGAACTCTTGCTTGGTATTTGCTTATCAAATCAAAATCTACTAGCTGTTGGTCCTTGTTCTACTTAATCGCCGAAATATTAGTTTCTATGGGATTCGACCTTGAACACTAAAGTTGTGTTATTATGGTGATGATAATCGCCCCTGCTTCTTTGGGTAGCCGAGTAGAGCGACATCACCCTTCTATCCCAATAGCGTGAGTTATACTTACCCCCACCTTGGTTAATATGTGATTTGTGCTATATGAAACCATGCAAATTCCTATCTCTATGTCATCCCCATAGCGTGAGTCATGCTTAGACATCCCTTAGAACTATCTGTTCATTTGTTAATCATGCGCTTCAAAACCAATGATGTGTATATGGATGCTATGAGGCTTGTTTGGGTACTCTCAGATTCTCATTCCCCATGTCACTCATATGCCCCAGGCCCGGGTCGCGACATGAGCTATCAGAATTCTTATAGCCCGTTGCAGCATTCATGGGTTTCAAGGTCTATCAAATGGATGTCAAGAGTGTTTTCTTGAATGAGTATCAAAAGGAAGAAGTGTTTGTCAAATAACCTCCTAGATTTGAAGATGTTGATCATCCCAACCATGTGTCCAAACTGGATAAGGCATTATACTGCTTGAAAGAGCATAGTATGAGAGGTTGTCTCAGTTCCTTCTAGAAAATGGTTATAAAAGAGGAAAAATAGATAGCACATTATTTTTGAAGATAAGAGGAAGGGACATTCTCATCATAAAAGTATATGTAGATGATATCACCTTTGGTGCTACTTCAAAGTCTATGTGTGGTAAATTCTCAAAGTGATGGGAAGTCAATATGAAATGAGCATAATAGGTCAATTGAGCTTCTTTTTTGGTTTGTAGATTAAAAACAGTCCTGATGGAACCTCAATTAGCCATGAAAAGTACATCAAGGAGTTGTTGAAGAAGTTTCAAATTGAGGATGCAAATCTTATTTATACTCCTATGGGAATAAATTCCAAGATAGATGTAGATGAGGCTAGTCTATTTGTTAATGACACTATGTGCATCTGTATCATGGAATCTTATTGTACTTGACTACAAGCGGACCTGACATTGTTTTTAGTGTTGGAATGTGTGCAAGATTCTAATCAAACCCGAACGAGTCCCACTTGAAGGTAGCTAAAAGAATAATATGGTACTTGAAGAAAACATAGGACCAGTCCTATACTATCCAACAAGTAATTATTTTGAGTTGATTTGTTATGTTGATGCTCATTACACTTTGTATCAAGTAGATACAAAGAGTCTCTTCCTTGGATCATATCTTGTATCTTGGGGGACCAAGAAACAAAATTCTATTGCTTTTTTAACTGCTGAAGTTGATTATGTAGTTTTTGCCCCTTGTTGTGCTCAAATACTATGGATGAAACAACCAAAGAATTTTGGTTTCATCATAAACATTATTAAATTGTTGTGTGACAACGCAAGTGCTTTGAATATGGCAAAGAATTCGGTCCATCGAAAGAGAACCAAGCACATTGATGTGAGACACAACTTTTTAAGAGACAATGTTGAAAAGGGGAATGTTGGCATCCAATTTTACAAAGCTGAAGATCAAATTGTAGATATCTTCACAAAGACTTTGAGATCAATTTTACAAAAGTATATTGAGTTTAGGGATGTTGAAGATGGAATGAATTGTTGGTTTTTGGCAAAATCAACTTTCTTTTTGCTTTGATTTGAAGGACATGTATTCTTTTATTTTTGTATTACTTGCTATGGTAAAGACAATTTTTGTACCTTCCTATATGTATCCATTCATATTGATTTAATCAAGATAACTAATTTTAAAAAATATTTGAGCATATCAATTGAAACTTTAGAGGGACCTGTCGCCCTCTCAAAGGTTAGCATTCTATTTATTACATTTGATTTGAATTTGATAACCATAAGTATTGTTTTGTGTTAGATTTGTGTCAGCTGATAGATATCTCATCAATCTTAAAAAGTTGAATCACCACTTGCACTTTCCAAAGAACCTAAAAACCCTTTTACTTATTCTTCCCTTTTTTTCTAAGTAGAAGCACTTCACAGACTCTTATAAATCTATGTTCCTTCACCTAATACATTAAAAAAAATGTCTGAGTCTTCTGATACTAACAAGGAAGTGCTTGATGCTTTGAGTGAGATTCTTACTCTTCTTGATTCTTTGAGTGAGATTCTTACTCTTCTTCCTGAAAGCCCTTGTACTAAAACAAGTGCAAAGACTCCTATATCTTCTCCCCAAGTCCCTCAACTCTAAGGGACATTCTAAAACTCCAGCTATCCTTGAACTCAACACAATTAAAATCTTGTTTCCCCTAGATTCCATTCAGATAGTTCTTCTTTTAGAATATAATATTATTGGTCCTCAGCCTCAAATTGGTGCTCCGTCCACTCTTTCTTCTGATTTATATGTAAAGGGTGACCTTCCTGAAGATAAAGGTGGATAGTCAAATATTTTGGCAGCAAGTGAGGAACTAGTTGCATGAAGTTTTTCAAAAATGAAGGAAGGTCTAAATACTCCTTTTACTGAAGAGGAAAAAGTGGAATAGCTCAAAGATTGGAATCCAATCAGACTCCAAAAATGGTTACTCCTAAAGGAACCTTTCTTATGGTAGATAGTCGGTTTGAAGATGTTGATGATGAGGACAATCTTTCTCTTTCATGGAAAATCAAAAGAAGAATAATAGCTTCTTCAAATAAAGGAAAAGAGAAGGTAGTCACTGAAATAGTACAAAAGGGAGGCAATATCTCACTAAAGGGATAGTTAGTAAAGTGATGAGTGATGCTATGAAGGGGAATAGAGCTTGTACCTTTGTAGATAGAAGGTTGATAAAAGAAAAGGTTACAAATGACCAAGTACTCGAGGTTGATGTATTTGACTTATCTAAAAATTCTAATGAGAAAAAAGGAGAGTGAGAGTGAATCTTGCCACGGAAATGAAAAGAACAAGAAGAGAAGCTATTGTAGAGAAAGTCCTCAAGTCTGATAAGAGACTGGGTTCAAAAGAAAGGAAAGAAAATTTTGAGATGGAGCTGACTATAGAAGAGAGGATGGAAGTTTTGAGAACTTAAAGGTTCTTAGTGGTAAGGTATTTGACACTGAGCTGTTACCAAAATCTGGAATATGTGATCTTGCAGATGTTGTTGAACTGTAGATATGCACAAGCTAATTCTATTTGTTGATTTTGTCCCAATCGTGTATAAATCCCAAGTGAGGGATTTCTATTACAATGTTGTTGTTGAGGGTGATGGCAGTTTGACTACCAAAATTGGTAAAAGAAAATTTCTTTTAAATGACAAAGTTTTAAGTGATATTTTCAATGTTCTTATGGAAGGGATTAGGTTAATGGTTAGGAAGGCCTATTCTAAACCCTTCATGGAAATTTGTGGAAAGATGCCAAATCTGAACACGACTAATGTTCCAAAGAAATTCTTGAAGGGGAAATATCAATTGTTCTTTAAGTTTGTGAAATGACCCCAAAAAGTGCCCGAAAATGTGCCTTGAATGTGCCCATAATCATAATTTTTATGTAACTCAAAATTCATGCATGATATAAAAAATTTAACTTCATATTCATAATTAGGGGACAAATTTGAGTGGGAAATTAGTATAATCCTAATTTTAGAGTAATTGTATCAAAATTTGATTTTTCAAAAATGATGAATTCCAGAGACGATCCGCACCCCTGGCGCAACGCGGGCAGAGTGCGAACCAGTGTTATTTTTGCTCTCGTTTCCTGTTTTGGTCTAAGGCCCTTGGGTCTTGGGCCTAAGCCTTCCCATACATAAAAACACCTATAGTTAATCATATTTCAACTTCATATCATATAAGACATTCCCCAAAAACCTCTCTAACACTTAGACAAATATTTCACTATAAATTCAAGTTTGCTAATCTCATTCCGGATCTAAGGGTTTATTTCAAGCTTCAAGTTCTCAATGAAATCTTCATCAAGAAAATCTCCAATGTTGAGGTATGTGGGTTTCAACCATTGGGTACTTTCATTCATATTGCCGAACCTTCTTTTTTACACAAATTACATGTTTTCAAGTTTATTTGCTTATGAGTATTTTTACTATGAATATGATTATAAATTATGTTGGGGTTTTCATGAAATGTGGACTATTTAAGCATATTTTGAGCTATTAATTTATATTCTATGATGAAATTTGGTGAAGCGTTTTTAATGTATCTTGCATGAGCGTGTTACCAAGTGTTGGTGTGTTGATTTACAATAAGTTTTCTTATATGATTTCACTCTTGAAGTGCACGATTTGAACTAGCATTACACACCCACCAAGTGTTTGATAAAATGTCCGATTTAGGGTTCTTGAGTTATTGATGATCTATTGCATGGTTTATTATGTTCTATATAAGCATGTTTTACTTCAAGCATCATTCATCCATGCCACATTGCTACTATGCTCATCCATTGCCCATATGTACGCATTTTGCTTATGTTGCCAATCTCTTGTTGTATTATATCCTACATACATAGTACATTAAAATGTACTAACACATACTCTATGCCTACATGATGTTACCATGTAGGAATCACAGCTTCACCTGATCATCTTCCTCCTCCACATGGCTAGTACTATTTTTGAAGCATTTAGTGAGTCCTCAACTCTGACGATGATATTTTTTGATCTTATATTATGCAAAGTCTCTCTTTCTTTTATTTTATGCTTTTTGACTATGAGGGTGAGCCCGACAAGATGACTATGAAGGTGAGCCTGAAAAGATATCTTGATTCCCGCTCAATTTTATGTTTAGAGGTGTTGTTGGACAAGTTATGTAATGATGCTTAAAGCTTTAATTCTCTTGAATCTTGTATGTGTTGTGCTATGAAAGACTCCCTTAGCCCTTTTTGTCCTTATTTTATGTTCTCTTGTTGATGTTAAATTGCATTGCTGACCAAAGATGTGTAATGAGATACTAAGAGGCTTGTTTGGTGCTCTTTCAGGTTTCCATTCTTTATGTCATGTCTAGGTCGTAGGTTCGAGTCGTGACAAAGATCATATTAGAGCACTAGGTTGATAATGGTCCTCAGCATCCAACACAGCTAGTCAATTTAGAGCCTTATTCATGATTTTACCACGACTATAAGTAAGAGGCTATGAGATGTTTTAGGAAATGTTTCCCTTCTTCTTACTCTACATTGTGCTATAGAAGTTGTTTCATGACCCAAAATAGGGCTTAGACGTGAAACGGAGAATTGGAAGACCGTAGGGTCCCCAAACAAGCCTGTTAACTTATCATTACATATCATTGGTTGCGGAAGCATCTAAATGACATTAAAGAGTAGAAATAAGAGCAATAGGACTAAGGGGAAAGCTCGCATAACAATATAATCAAGAGACAAAAGAGTCAAGGCTCATATCATAGATACATAGTATGTCCAACAACACCTCTACTATATAAATAAGAGCGGGGGCCAAGACAAAGCAACCGGGTTGACCCTTATAGTCAAATTAGAAAATAAAGAAGAATGTATCAATACATAACAATAGAAACATATACTAAGTCCCCAAAGTGGAGGACTCACAAAATAGCTTGAGTAGTACCGAACTAGCCACGTGAAGAAGGAAGATGATCAACTTGCGCTCTGATCCCTAAATGGTGATATCATGTAGGTAAGAGTATGCGTTAGTATGTGTTTGAATATATTAAGTATGTATGATGCGATGTAACAAGACATAGGCATCATAATCAAAATTCATAACAATAAACAATAGGCATAATATAACAATATGGCATGTATAATCAATGCTTAAGTAAACATGCTTAAGTACTCATGCTTATATAGGATATCGTATGTGTAGAAGAGACCAAGCTAGATTTCTGAAGTACAAATCCCTTGGTAGGTTGATGATGATATCTCCCCATAACCTTGGTGGTAAATTACGAAAACCTCATATGGTTGATGATAATCTCACCCTATCACCCTGGTGGCGAAGTATGAACCCCTTACATGGTTGATGAGTACAAACCCCCATCTAGGTTATCCGAACTCTTAGTCCCCTCGGATTAGACATGGTATAATGCAACACTTTATATAAAATATATCATTTACATAAGCTCTTTTTACCGTCATAACATCAATCAGATCATATCTCACACTTTGGACCTTCAATTCTTCAAGAAACTATAACCGGACATTTTTATCAAACACTTGGCGGGTGTGAAATAGTAGTATAAAACCATGAAATATGGAGATGAAATCATGCAAGAATATCCATTGTAAAACCATCAATCAACATCTTGTAACACCCCCAAGTAATATACATCAAAACCCTTCATCAAATCTTATAAGAGATAAAAGATTTATAGCTCAAAACAAAGCAAAATAGTTACAACTTTATATAGCTTTAACATAGTTCATAGACATGTTCATACTAGTAAACCATTTGTAAAATTAACTTTAAATCATGTAAATTGAGTAAAAAGAAGGTTAGAAAACCATGGGTGAAAGGACCCAATGGTAGAAACCCACACTCCTTAGCTTTGGAGAAACTCTTGATGAATATTGAAAATGGAGACTTGGATCTTGAAGGAAATTCTTTGATCCGGAAGAGGTTGTGGGACTTGAATCTTGAGAGAAATATTAGTATAAGTGTTTGAGTGAGTATTGGAGAATGTTTTGGATGGTATGAGAGTGAAATAAGGCTAAGTATAGGTATTGTCACATGTGAAAAGGCTTAGGCCCAAGACCTAAAGCCTTGGACCCGAAGCAGAAAAATGACAAAAATAACAATAGGGTGCGACACGCCCAAGACGTGATTCAGCATTGGAAATTGCAACTTTGAAATTTTTTATTTTGCTATGGTTGATAAAAAATTCTTGTTAGACCCATTGGCCACTCGATTTTTCCCCCTGAACACGAGTATAAAGTGGGATTTTCGAAATAATGAACTGATTTTTAGATATATGAAAATTATGATTTTGGGCACTTCCAAGGCACATTTTCAGGCCCTTTTTGGGGTCGTTTCAATATCACCCCCGGTTCACAAGCTCTAACTAAATACATGCTCCACCACTAAAGGCCACTACGAACATGTCGAGGTAGGGTTTTAGGACCCTATTCCTGAAACCCAATAGACACAACTAGTGCACAAACCCACCAAACAACTCTACAAATATTCAAAATGTTCATTCCTAGTTCAAAAAGGGTAGTTAGGGATATCACCTAACCTTATCCACACTTGAGAACAAAACATGAACCTCAAATCAACCATAGAGAAGTGACTAACCCATCGGAGTTTACCAAATAGATCGTCCATCTTTAACCTTTATATTACAACCTTATAGGTTCTACACTCACTGGAAGCATGTAATGCAAGTAGCTGAAACGTCCCTAAGACCTCTAATCTATCAAGCTAAGTTCAATCAAGATCACGAGATAAGACTATGGAACAAGAGCATGGAACAACACTTAAAGATCTGTTCTAGCCACTGTAGACTCATGCGACCATCTAGGACAAACACATGAATTCTATTACAACCAAGGAATCACAGAAGAGATAGCAACTCCAGGACCTATCAACTCACCTTACTCAAAATGTCGGTCACCATATTGGCCTTACTTAGAGTCAACTAAGTCATAGGAGAGATAATAGAGGAGAACCTACTCACAAGCTCCATTAATAGCCCGCTAAACCCAAGAAGCTTCTAATACCCAAGGAAGTCAAGGTCTAGGATAATCTCTAGTCACTTCGTCCTACTAGGGTCTACCTTAATACCATCACCCGGCACCACACAACCTAGGAAGGCAACTTCTTACAACCAAAATTCCCATTTCTCCTACATAGCATCCAACCTCCTTCCTTAAACTTATAGTACTACCCTCAAATAACTCACATGCACTACGTCATTAGGGAATGAACCGTCTTATCATCACCGAAACCACTATAAACCTATTTGATTAGGGACTGAAGATCTTACTCATGAGACTTATAGGCATAATTAGTGTACTGTTCAAACCAAAAGACACTACCCCAAATCCCAATTATCGGAAAGGGGCATTCAAGGCCTCATCTATCACTAACAGCAATTCTAATTACAAAATAACTTCGGTTCAACATCTCTAATTCTCACAAGATGATAAAATGTAACCCCTTATAGACCAATTGTACCCTATGACAAGAAATGGACCTACCTCCCTTGCTACCATTTGACAATTTCCTACTCAAAGATGGGCTCATTAAGGATTTGAGATCTAACTCTACAAATCCTACCACCAATGTAGACACAACATGCATGCAACCATTCTATTCCTATAATGACATCAAAATCTATCATGCCAACTCCAACAAGCCATTAAGCAAGACCAGATGCAATACAAACCCGGATCAACACCTATGAACCTTCTAGCAACAATGTTTAACAAAAGGATAGAAACCAAAGGTCCACACAATAACTTGGGCGCGTAAAAAGCCCCACTAGCAACTAAAAAGAATAAAGAAGAAATAGTGGCACACTGGGCCTACTAATATATGCACAACAAAGCCAAGGAAACTTTAACTTACCGATAATAGCATCGGGCATCTTATCCCCTCCTTGAGCCTCTTGATCAACATGACCACCTCGATCCAAAAATCGACCACCCTTACACCCCCTTCGAACAAATGGACAATCCACTAGCTTGTGACCCACTTACTACATCTAAAGCAAGCAGTAGTATTCCTCTGACATGGGCCACTGTGGTTCATTCACACCTTCGACACTTGGAATTAGTCATCCCACCATCACCTCCCTTCGGTTAAGCTTGAGGACGACCAATAACTTCGTACCCAAATCCACCACAACACAAGGATTATAATTCTTCAAATTAAGGCCACTATGGCACTCCCCACAATTTTTGTATTTAGGACTTTTCACCCTCACATCATCTCTTTTACCCCTTTTACACTTATGAGGACACTCTTTTGTTGTATTACCATCTCCTTATAACCATTACAAGCATTAGTACCTTTCAAGAATGGGCCATCATGGCCTCTACCACATTTTGGGCACCTAGCATAAGGAACTACACCATCTCTATCTCTACCTTTGGAACTTTGGAACTTACCCTTAACACGGGCCCTTTTGGCCTCACTACCTCTGCCACGCCCCAAAGTCCCGTAGGGCAGACCGGCACCCGTTGCCGATAAGGATCGGGAGAACCAACCTGTATCTATATGCATTCTATACATATTATAAGGGGTTTTCATGTTTGACATGCCTTTAAGAAGATAAATAGTTATAACAAGCCAAAAGGAGATGCATATGACTAGGCCATTGGGGCCACCGCTGTCTAAAGTGTGAGACATGAATTTACTGTACTTTATATAGTCTACAAAGCCTCTAAATAGAGAAAAACATCTGATAAGGGTCGGGAAAGGCCCCGCCTCAACTAACTATACAATATAAACACATAATCTCTATACATGCAAAGCTCCGAAGCAACCTGGAGCACGGTAACCACAGCTGAATGTCCCGTATTCCTACTGGGGAGATCTACTAGCACCTGTACCTGCAACATGAAATACAGGTCCCCCGCAAGGGACGTCAGTACGGGATAATATACTGAGTATGTAAGGCAGGATATACTGTATATAAAGTAACAACTCAAATGAAACCATGCATCTGTAGAAGATTAGGGACCACCCTTAGTTATACTATGGAATCATGTACTTTATGTTCTTTATATCACTTTACCTTTACTGTAAGATCTG
>JAABOM020106168.1:0-25263 GCA_011800125.2 Solanum clarkiae
CGAAATTTTGACAAAATCCGTAACAGATAAAATTTGGAAACCGGGTTTGATATCGTCCGGGTGCCCTATCGGCACCAATCGCGGTCCCTGGGAGGGGTCGTGACAGATTCGATTATCGACTGATGCCAGATCTTGAGGATAGTTTCTTGTGTAATATATTTATCTTTCTTCTCATTATTGTTAGCTTCTTGCTTCTTGTTGTCTTCCACGTGATAGCCCATTATCTATGATTTCGGGATAGAAGTTGGGTTACTTACTGGTAGATTGTAGTAGGTACTATCATGATCTAAGAAATCGGGTAGTCACAACGACCTACTCTGTAACATGGTTCTTGCTTAATATGCCTATTCCAGTGATCTGGCATGAAGAAGCAAAAGAGTAAGATGTACGCATAAGTAGAAAAAAAGTCAAACTAGCCAGATGCATATTTGGTTTAAAATCTCAGTAACTTTCCAGTCCCTCCTTAATTCTCCAATAGTTGAAGAAATGGCGAGCAATATTCCATATTTCACGGCTTTAACCACCTATTTCAGCTGTGCCTTGATATTCGCCTTTGGCAAATTTCGTGATACCTTAACAAAAGCCTTCTATCATTTCACTAATCTTCAGGTATATGTGATTGCTTATCTATTTTTATTTCTGTCGTGTTTTTTTCCTATTCTATTTCATATCTTAATTACGTTGGTGCTACGCACACAACTTGGACGGGTATTTACTATCTCTCTAACTAACATAACAATTCTCTTTTATATGATTCTTAAGAAATTAATATTACTTGGGATAATTGTAGTCCTCAAGAACAACAATTAAGGATAAAATGGGATAATTTTGTGTGAAATTCTAAAATGACAAATAATTTAAAATAACGATAAATAATTAGAGACGGAACTGAAGGAGACAAGTAACTCTGAAGTTGAGTCTTGTATTGTTCTCTTACAGGGATATGCACCCCTTAGCGAAGGACATGAAGATTTCATTATGCAATTGTATAATCGCATTGAGGTAACCTTTAATTATTGTATGTAATACTAAATGCACAACACTGAGGTAACCCACTGATGTTTAATCCTTATTTTTAACAGATTAAATGGATTAGGTTAAAATAGGTTAAGCTAATAAATGAGGGGGTCAATAACCCGCCCAAACTTAAATAAGTTAGGCGAATTGAGCAGATTGAGTTTGATTTTGTCACTCCTAATTACAATGATTTCTTACAACAATTATTAGATATATTTATTGCAATGTTTATTTTACAAGCGAAACAATTCAAAATCGTTGCAATATCATTTTATGCGACATTTTATTAGGCTATAGAAAAGGTTGTTAGAAGCTATCGCAACCATAATTTTGAAGTTATTACAACAGTTAGCTTGTCTAGTGCAATGATTTATCGAAGTTGTTGCAACATTATGATAAAAATAATAAATTAATTATATAATAATGTATACTACATTAAAATATGTTTATAAATCACATTAATCAACATAATTATACTCCAACAATATACTTGTATAAAAGAAAAATATACCATATAATTTTACATTTCAAGAGTTAGTTACATACTCCCTTTGTTCACTATTGGATATCAAAATTTTTCTAATTTGGTTTCAGTTTTACTTGTCATTTTGGAGAAATCAAGATAGGATAATTTTTTTAGTTTACCTATTTTACCCTTAGTTTACCTACAAAGTTAAATGCTTTTGAAATATGTAGCACTTCTTGAAAATTTTCAATGATCAATTTATCTTTAGATTACGTAGGCAATATTTCTTGAAAAAACATAAGTATTGTTAAATCAAGACACTTCTACTTGCCATTGTATTGATAAGTATTAAATGTATTAGAATTTGAAATATAACTTTAATGAATATTTTTACCAATTAATAGGGATAAAATAGTAACATCACTATACTAATCATTGTTTTCTTAATAGGTATGCCAAATTAAAATTTGACATTTAATATAGAGAAGAGAGGGAGTACATAAGTTAATGGAAAGTTCTAAAATGAAAGATTCCTATAGCATGTAAAAGTATCGTAACAATCAACCAACATTAGGCGATATCTTCGTTATTTTCGTATCTCTCTTGTTCATTTTCTTTTCTAGAAAAAAAAATGCAAATGAAATGATAAATAAATGACTTACTTAAAATAATCAGAAACATACACCCACAAATATATTCTAACAAGTAATGTTGCCTGTGTTGAGAAAGGGACCCAAACGCAATATTGCAAACCTTAGTACAATACCCCAGCCATACTAGCTAATTATGCAAGAACTTGAATCCCCAGCGTTAGATCACCATCTTGTGAGTTTTTACAATTACTATGTCAAGAATTTTTTAATTATTCAATTCTATAAACCAGAAGAGGCGGAGAGGGGCAGAATCCTACCTCAATTTCTGTGAATTTAACCTTCTTCACTTCTTTAACATCTTACACTTTCCCATAGAAAAAAATAAAAATAAAACACAACTTAAGAACAACGCAATTTTAAAGAGGCGACCTAGAAAGCTTTTACTTTATGAACTGTCCCATGAATTGTATAGTTACATGCTCTTCATCGGCCTCTTCCAAGTTAAAACCAAGTAAAATAGATATCAATGACTCAACCTGATCTTGAGAAAGAAGAAGAAAACCCCAGGAACCGTCAAGGGAGGCCAAGGAGGGGGAGAGAGAGACCAAGTTAATACATATCAAAAACTCAATTTGATCTTAAGAATCAAGAAGAAAACCCCAGGAACCGTCAAGGGAGCTCAAGGGAAGCCAAGAAAAGAGAGAGAGGAGCGTATTAACATAGTAAGCATACATAAGGCAAAAAAAGAAACAAAATATAGAAGTACTCATGGAAAGATCTAGGAGTCATGGGATAACAAAAGAAGAAGTAACGATGACATAGACTTACATCAATTATTTTGACAAGCCTCTAAAACATAGATGAGATGCTAGAGCAGGTTCCGATTTACTCAAAGTCTAGAATGGACTCAAAGTAAACCAAATCAAAGTAGATCATAAGACCGTCTGCGAATTATGAGGACTCACCACTACGATCTTCAAAGATAGCTCTAACTATGTGGATGATGAGAATGCTCATCAATCCCTATATTATAACACAATGTAGTCAAGAAAATTATGTATTAGTACTTTGAAAGTACTAAGTATGTGAGCAATGCAATAAGTCGTGGCGTGCAATTAGCCAATGAAAAATAACATGATAAGTGAGCCATTAAAACATAATTAAAGCATAGGTGAGGTCAATGCGTAATGAAATCATCATGAAAATCACAAGAGGACATCAATTGTAAATAATCAAAACATAAGTCATACGAGGACATAACATATGTGAATAGCAACCATAAAAAGAGAAATCTACTTGCCAAGGTAGAATATACCCTGCTAAGCGGGTGTTATAAACATGTGTTACATGTGGATCCACTAGCTGGACTATATTAACAAAAATCTTATGCTCGCATGTAGTTATGGGACCAGAGATTACTATTAAGGACCCTTTAGGTTGACTCCCCAACTCAAAGTCTACTCAGTGCTAAGTCCAAATCCCATGGAATGCTTATTGTAATCATGAATCATACTTATCAAAGAATCAAAAAACTTGTCATCATAGTTCATACTTATCATAAATCATAGGGCTTAACATGAGGAAAGGCAATCAATAGCCACCAATTCATTTCATAAAATGTGTTTATAGAATAACTCATTTTATTTATATATGATTCATGTAATGTGGGTGTAGGCTTTTCATCACTATGAATTCTACCTCCATACAGAAGGTTATTGGATCTTAAGTCACCTTTTTCATAGGCTTACTTGAAAGACTTGTCAATTCATAATCATAACTTGTAGTGAGAACTAGGGTAAAAGTGAGTTCTCATGTAATCAACTTAAAATCATGTAGTTGAGAAAAAAAACATACATAATCATATATAATATCATAACTTAAAACATAATTGAAGAACCCATATTGAATTTCATGAACTCTAGATAGCATGTAAGAATAATTTGCATGAAAATTCTTGAAATCATGTAATTGATAATAATTAATGTATGATTAGATTAATAATCACGACATAAAATTTAATTCATATAATTAAAGAATAAATCATAAAAACTCATAAAGTTCATACTTGAAATTGGTAAAAAAAAATTGAGATTTCTTCCGGATCCATTGATAAAAGAGACAGATGGACGAATATCCTCATACCTTGAATTAATTGCTTGAAAAAAATCTAAAAAAATTAATAGTAGACTTGAAAGAACCTAGATTATTTTTGGAGAGATCCCTTGAAGAAGATGAACTTGGAAAGAATTTATGATTTTAGATGGGAAATTTGAGAAAGGAGTGAAATGGTAGTACAAAAATCATTATGGGTAGATATATAGGGTCAAAACAACATAGTTTAGTGGTTAGGAAGGTAGGTAAGAACTAAAATGCCCTTAATTTAATTCTGCTAAGCAGGGACTACGGATCCAGTCTTTGGGTCATAGACTCTTTTACGGCTCGGCTCGTACATATAGTCTGTAGAACCTAGGCCCCTAAAATGCCATCTCAAAATCTCATTCACCGATTCTATGGGCTCAATCTGTCTTTTACTGCCCATAGAATCTTTCAGTAAGTAAAGTATTATGACCCCTTGAAACTGGACCAAACTACTCAAAAACGTGACTCATAAAAAAATTGGCGGTTCATAAATGCTTGGTCATGAAATTGTCAAAGAGTTCCACATTTGCATAAGTGGTGGAGTGATCTATGAACCCTAACTATAGTCCGTAGAACAATGTATGACCCATCTTGTTGGGTCGTACAAAAAGTACTGAGGCTCCAGTTTCTGTCCAACTTCCAGGTCTTATAACACCATTGTATGGACCGTATTTTCTTTTACAGTCCATAGTCCTTGCTAATGGATCAAGCCATTTTTCAGAAAAAATTTCCCAAATCTTATTGGACATCTACAACACACATCTATGACTTGTAGACACATCTATGACCCATAGATTGAGTTCATGGTGACTGCATGAGAAATTCTTTTTTAGAACTTTTTCTTCTTATCCTGACTTTCCAACTTTAAGAATATTATAGTATCTCTTCCTTGAGAATATTCGTCCTCAAATAGAATAAAAGTTGACATAAGTAGAGTAGAATGGATATCTAACAGCCCAACACGAATGCAATAAATCAATTTAAATGTAAAAATCATGAAATCTTCAACTTGCATAAAGCATAGCTTAAAACTAATTTCATGGACATTCATGCATATGGAATGATATGGCAACGATGAAACATGGGAATTAGTATGATTAGGTCATGAAGAACTAAGTACCTTGGAATGAAATGGAAGGAAAAAAGATAAAAGATAATGATTCATGATATCTGCTTTGACTTTTCATATAGCATTTTCAACTTCTTGATTCTTTCATACTATCTTAACAGATACCACTTGCTTATTTCTCAACCTCTGGACTTATCGGTCCAAAATTTCAACCAGAACCTTTCCATAAGTCAAACTATCTTTAACACCTATACTCTTCAAAGGCAGAATTAGGCGATGATCACCAACATATTTTCTTAATAAAGACATATGAAACACCAGATGCACTGATATCAATTTTGAATGTAAATATAACTCATAGCCATCTTTTCAAATGCCTCAAAATATGATATGGACCTACATATCAAGGACTAAGATTTTTCATTTTCTTATCAAAACACATTACATCCTTCATGGGTAAAGTTTTCGAGTAGACCCAGTCATCAACATTGAATTCAAACTCCTTTCTCCTCAAGTTCAAATATGATTTTTTGATGACTTTGGATAAGCTTTAACCTTTCTCTAATCAGTCTTACCATTTCCATGGCCTCAAATACCAATTCGAGTCTTAACAAAGTCACTTTACCTACTTCAAACCATCCAATGGGAGACCTATATCTCCTTCCATATAAAGCTTCAAAAGGATCTATTTGGATGTTAACATGATAGCTATTATTGTAAGCAAATACTATCAATGGTAGGTGATCATCTAATTACCCTTAAAATCAAGAACGCATTCCCTCTACATATTTTTCTAGGTTTGAATTATTCTCTTAGCTTTTTCATCATTTTGAGGGTGAAAAGTGATATTTGACTTAATCCTTATACCAAGACCCTTTTGAAAAATCTTATAAAAATATAAAACAGATTGAGTTTCATGATCCAAGATAATAGACAAAGGCACACTATGAATTTTGACCAATTCTCAAATATACATCTTTGCATAATCATTGACAAAGTCAGAAGTCTTAAATAGTAAAAGATGCACGGACTTTGTCATTTTATCCACTACAACTCAAATTAAATCAATTTATGTATGGGTATGAGACAACCCTGCTACAAAGTCTATATTCATATCCTCGAACTTTCAAGTGTTATCTCAATGTCTTGGGCTAAACCTCACGACCTTTTATGTTCTGCTTTCACTTGTTGACAATTCGGAATTTTTTTCACTTGTTATGTCTTTCTTCATATCATTTTACCAATACACATTCCTAAATCTCTATACATTTTGGTAGATCTCAAATCAATATAATACCAAGAATTATGGGTTTCACTCAATATCATGTCCTTTAGTCCATCAACAACAAGAATATATAGACGACCTTAGTAACAAAGTACCTCATCTCTCCCTTAGGAGAAAATCTCAATCTTCTTTTCAACAACTAACTTCTTCAACTCAACTATAATCGGATCCACGTGTTGTTTTTCCTTCACATCTGCCACTAGAAATAATTCCAAACCATTGTGAACAAGTACATCACCCTCATTGGATTCAACCATCGGACACCCAGACGGGCTAGCTTATGTACATCTTTAACCAATTCTTCCTTCCATCCTCAACATGAGCGGCGCTATTCATCGACATTAATCTTAGAGAATCAGCAATCATATTAGCCTTACTCAAATGATACAACACACTCATGTCTTAATCTTTTAATAGCTTTAGCCATTTCCTTTGCCTAAGGTTCAAGTCCCTTTAGTTGAATACATATTGTAGGGATTATGATTAGTGAATATATCAATACTCACCCCATAAAAGTATTGGCTCTAAATTTTTAAAGAAAAGGCAATTGTCTCTAACTCAACACCATGAGTGGGATAATTCGTTTCATGCACTTGAAGTTGTCTAGAGCCATACATTATAACCTTACCATGTTGCATCAACACACGCACAAGTCCAACCCATGAGGCATTACAATATGCAACAAACCTATCCGATCCTTCTGGTAATTTAATATAGGAGTTGAAGAAAAGTGAGTGTCACTCATCCGACCATTAAAATTTTACCTAATTTTGCATCAACTTTTTCAAAGATGATACTATAGATGAGAACCCCCTTAAAAATCTTCTATAGTACTCGAAAAAACCTAGAAAACTCTAATATCTGGTGGTGACAAAGGTCTAGACCAAATTCTTGACCACCTCTATTTTCTACTATGATACAATTATCGAAAATAATGTCACCAAGAAACGCCATCAAGCTTAATCAAAATTCACATTTACTAAACTTAGAAAACAATCAATGATCCATCAATGTTTGTAGTACAATTCTTAAGTGACTCTTATGCTTTTCCTCACTTCAGTAATAAACCAAAATATTATCGGTGAAGACCACTATAAACGAGTGTTCCCAGGAAACAACTTCACTACTTCTGTGAGGTAGTGGTAAGGTCTGCATACATTCTACCATCCCCAGCCCCACTTGTAGCATTCCACTGGGTATGTTACTGTTATTGTTGAAGATCACCACAAACATATCCAAGTATGGTGAATACCCAATTAATCAAATCCATAAAGGTTGTGGGTGCATTTGTTGACCCAATTGACATAACTAAAAACAAAAAATGACCTATCTTGTTCTAAAAGCCATCTTTGAAATATTACACTCCCTTACCCTTAATTGGTGATAACAGACAACAACAACAACAACATACCCCAGTGCCTCAAAAGGCTCCCGCTCATTGCGGTGATAACAGAGTGTGAGATTAATATAGAGAAATAGCTTACACCTTGGAGTTAATAAACAAACAATTAATTCTTAGAATATGATATTTGTTCTGAATAGTAACCTTATTCAATTGTCGGTAGTCGATGTACATTTGAAGTGATCTATCATTTTTTTAAAAACAACATGGGAGCACCCCATCGTGAAATGCTTGGACTTATGAAGCCCTCCAGCAAATCTTTCTATGGTCCTTTAACTACTTAAGTTCTGCCAGTGCCATTTGATAAGGAGGAATAGAGATATTAGGTATCAAGAAGGAGATCTATACCAAAATAATTTTCCTTTCTAGAGGAACACCAGTAGATTATTGAGGAGCACATCCAAAAATTCACTTACAATAGGAACTAACTCAAGAGTAGAGGCTTTAAAATTAGTACTCCCAACCCATACTAAGTGATATATGCAACCCTTAAAAATCATTTTCTAAGCTTTAAGGCACAAAATGAATTAACCTTTGAGCACATAATCATTTTTCTTTCATATTAGGATTGGCTCATTAGAGAATTGAAACTTAACCATTTAGGTTCTACAATCAATGGAAGCAAAACATATATGACGCAAATCCATAAAAAGAATGATATCAAAATTAGTCATCTCAACTCAATTAGATCATATGGAGTAACTTTATAAAACACAAAAAATAAGCAATTTCTATAGATTCTTTTGGCTAAGACCCAATCACCAATAGGGGAATAAACTCAAAATGATTCTAATAAGATTTCAGGGGGCATGTCAAATCTCATGGCCATATAAGGGAATACAAAAGATAGATTAACACTAGGGTCCAAAATGCATACACATCAAAGCAGATGACTTGTAATATCCTGTAACCACGTCTCACGAATCCTTACAATTTTGTCAGGCTTGAAGTGCATAAAAAAACCTATTTTGGTACTAACCACCACCACCACCTGAAGTAGTAGAAGTACATTGTTGCACCTGTTACCCTGAAGTAGTAGATTGGTCTTGTGGACAACCATCTTTCCCCTTATTAGTAACACTAGGGCAATTGCCTAGTGTCCCACCTTCCCACATCCATAGCAAGCATTGGTTCTGACCAAGCATTTATCTCTATGGATAACAACAAACTTAGGACAAGTATCAAAATCATATCCATTAACACTGCCACCTTGTGTTCAGGGTTGGGCACCCCATCCTTTTTAAACCTTTGACCGAAAGCTTGTGAAGAACTTTGGTTGCAGAACCTTTGATCTTATTAAAAATGATCATTTCCATCATCAGATATTTGTTGTAGGAAAGCACCATCAAATTGAGCCTGCTTGGATTACCTAACTCTCCTTTATTTGAGCTTTTTCCCTTTAATTTGTTTGGCACAAGTCATTAATCTAGAGATCTCTATCTCTTTGATAAGCATAGTGGTCCACATTTTTTCACAACCAAGTCTGACATTTGCAAAATGAACTTTCTAATATAAGCTCTAGAGTTAGCACCAATGTGGGAGAATACATAGACAATTTCATCAACATGAGGACATAATCCCTTTCACCCATATCTCTTACTTAATATAGATGAATTTTAATACTTTTGCCTCCGTCAGCTCTAGTGGAAAGAAACAATCAAGAAAAGCAACTTTGAAATTTTCCCAACCTATGGAACCTTCATTAACTCTTGGTCTTCTATTAATTGAACCACACATGTGAAACACCTTTAATAATAGGTTAGAAACTCTTCCTTCTCCTCCAATGACACACCCATGATAGCCATGATATTGTACACCTCCTTAATAAAACCTTGTGGATTCTCATCTACCTTAGACAAATAAAATTTGAGAGGGTTCATCCTCACAAAGTCCTTATCCCTTAAGCCCAATAAAATCATATTTGAAGGACTATCTTCCATTGATTGACTTGAGTATTTATAGCTTGGGTAAGCAAGTAGTTTAAAACTCGTGATTGGTTACTTAATTGTCCAATGGGTCATTAGGGGATTATCCCTCACTTGTATCATCTCCTCTTTACATTGTCGTACTTCATAAAGGCAATTCAGAAATCACAAAGGAACAATCATTAAAGGAGGAGCCTTAGATTACATTTTATCAAATGATATAGATCATAAAAGAAGTGAAAAATTTCCTAATCGTTGCCTCCTACTTATAGATGTGGTACATTTCATACTCATGAATAAGACTCTACTCAATGTGGCTTTTAGACACCCTAGGACACCTAAACCTTGTACTCTAAGACAAAGCTTATCATGACTCAAGCTAGGTGCTATGTACGATATGGTGATTGGGATTCCCGAGGAAACTCCAATAAAACTTCTTCGCATATCAAACATACATAAGGCAAGAAAAAAGAGAAAGTATGAAAGTAATCATGGAAATGTCTAGAAGTCATGCATGACAAAAGAAAAAGTAAATACGACATAGACTTTTTTACGTCATTATCTAAAAAGCCTCTAAAACATAAATAAGATGCTAGGACAAGATCTATCTAACTCAAATTCTAGAATGGACTGAAAAAAAATTAAACCAAATTAAAGTAGCCCTTAAGACCATCCTCGAATCATAAAGACTTACCACACTTTGATCTTCAAGACAACTCTAACTGCGTGGAAGATAGGAATGTTGATAAACTTGTCAATTATAGCATAATACAGACATTGAAAGTATGGGTTAGTGCTTTGAATGTACTAAGTATGTGAGCGATGTAATAAATTATGTATCATGGCATCCAATTGACCAATAAAAAATAGCATGATAATTGAGCCACTAAAATATATGTAAATTATAGGTGTGGTCAATGCATAATGAAATAGTGATGGAAATCATAAAAGGACATGAATCATAGATAATCAAAACATGAGTCATAAGAGAACATAATATATGTGGAGTAGTAACCATAATTGATGATAAGACAATGCAAGCTATTACATGGAATCTTGATGTCTCCCTATACAATGGAAAAAGGAGAATCTACTTGCCAATATAGACTCTACCTATCACGATTCAAGCTAGACCCTAGGTGTGACATAATGATCAAACTTTGGAGGACTCCAACCAAGTCATTTTAGCATATCAAATATGAGCATACAATAAGATAATTAAAGCAATTAGGCCAAGGCATAGAAGCAAAAATAAAATTTCAAGAGAATCTCAATAGAGCAAAGAAAGATAAAGCAATATGCCTGAATAAATGGGCATATGCTTGATGTCTAAATATGCCTGTACTAACATATGCAGGGGCATAAAACAAGTTCCTAACTTATCCTCAATATAAGAAAATATAGTAGTTTCAAAGTAACAACATAGTCCACAAGATAATAAGAAAGCAACATAATAGGCTTGACCTTCAATTATGAGGACTTACCAATCAATCTTGCCAAGTCCAAGCTAACCACGAGTGTGGTGAGGAGTGTCTAACCCTATATTATAATATAATATAGGCAAAATAAAGTATGTGTTAGTACTTTAAATGTACATATATAAATAAACACGAAATAATATGATACATGAGTCATGAGATGCAAGACTACTAAATGAACAAAGCATGAGAAATAAGCATAAGTAAAGCATAGAGTCAATGCATCAAATATGATGTACCACATACATTGAGAAGAAAGAGGATACTTTGACAAGGTAGACTCCGTGAGAACCTTTAATGTCATGAGTTATATGTAGATCCACTAGCTAAGCCAATAAGGCAACCTATGTAGGTATATGGTTTTCTGCTAGAGGTTGCTACTAGGATTCCTTAGAAGGCAAACCTTCATCTTCCGGATCAAATCCCACCTCAAGCCTTTCCAATGCTAAATCAAATTCCAATAGCATAGAACTTGTACATCAACGAAATATATCATAAGCTTGACATCATTAAGTTGTCATCATAATAGAGTAGATTATTAAAACTTTGGTGATTCAATAAAAAGTGAGAATTGTACTTATCATACCTTGAATCCATGATTATGTTAGAAAATTCTGTCACCAACTTTTCTTTATTCTATAAAGAACTCATATTAAGCATAATTACATATTTTTATGAAGCTTGAGTGAAGTCCTTTCTCATTCATGAGCATAGTTCAATAGAAAAATTAGGGTAACTTTCATAAGCAGAGGGAGAGCGATTGGACCCGCTGAGATTACGATGGATTTTTAGAGAAGCATGGTCGAAGATGGTATTGAGTGGTTGACTAGGTTGTTTAAAGCTATTATGAAGATATCTAAGGTGCCTAATAAATGGAGAAGTACAATGGTTCCATTGTAAAAGAACATGAGTGATATTCAAAACTGTAATAATTACAAGGGTATCAAATTGTTAAGCCATACTATGAAGGTATAGGAGGGAGTGGTAGAGTTGGGGGGTAAGAAAAGAGTGTCTAATCAGAGAATCAATTTAGATTTATGTCGTGGCAGTCGATTACTGAAGGAATTCATCTTATTCAGAGATTAGTGGAGAAATATAGGGTGAGAAAGATGGACATTCATAGGATGTTCATTGACCTGGAGGAGGCCTATGATAAAGTTTCGAGGGATGTGCTATGGAGATGTCTAGAGGCAAAGGTATTCCAATAACATATATTAGGGTGATAAAGGATATGAATAAAGAAGCCAAAACTCAAGTGAGAACAGTGGAAGGAGACTCAAAGTATTTTCCTATTGAGATGGGACTTCATCAATGATCTATGTTGAGCCCTTTTCTTTTTGCCTTAGTAATGGATGAGCTGAAACAATCTATCCAAGATGAGGTGCCATGGTGTACGTTATTTGCAGATGACATAGTACTGATTGATGAGAATCGAGTTAAGTTAATGATAGATTAGAGGTTAGGAGGCATACTTTGGAATCCAAAGGGTTAAACTAAGCAGGACCACAACAGAATGCGTGGAGTGCAAATTCAGTATTGCTAGAGATGAAGCAGACGTAGAAGTCACGCTTGCTACTCAACCTATTTCAAAGAGAGAAAACTTTAAGTATCTTGGGTTCATCATCTAGAGTAGTGGTGATACTGATAATGATGTTACACATCGTATTGGGTTAGCATGGACGAAATGAAGGCTTCTCTCGAGTATTATGTGATAATAGGATAACACCTAAATTTAAAGATAAGTTTTACAGAACGGTGGTTAGACTGTCTTTGCTTTATAGGGTGGTGTGCTGGCCAATTAAAAACTCATATATACAGAAGATGCAGGTCGCAGAGATGAGAATATTGAGATGGATGTGTGGATATACCAGGAGTTAATTAGGAATGAGACCACTGGAGAGAAGTCGGAGGTGGCCTACATGGCTGACAAGATGAGGGAAGCAAGATTGCGATGGTTTGGACATGTGCAGAAAAGAAGTATCGATGCACCTATTAGGAGGTGCAAGAAGTTGGATTTAGAGGTTACACAAAGGGAAAGAGGTAGACCAAAAAAATATTAGGGGTAGGTGATCATACAAGATATGGAGAAACATTATCTCACTAAGGACATGACCTTAGATAGAAAGGAATGGAGGTCACATATTAGGGTAGAAGGCTAATAGGCTAGTAGGGTAGGTTGATGCATGGCCTTATGATTTAGTAGATTAGTAGGAGTATTCTTTACATCCTGTGTTATCATTATCCGTCTTATTTTGTTACTTTTTCGTATTTACATACTATCATTTTGCTTTTCATTATTAGTTGTTTTTCTTTTTTTTCCTTTTTTTTTCCCTTCTTTTCCATATTTAGTATCTTCTGCTTATGAGCTTGATTGTTGAGACAAGGGTTTTTTGGAAATAGCCTCTTTATTTTCATGAGGTAGTGATAAGGTCTGCGTACCTTCTACCCTCCCCAGACCCCACTTGTGGAATTCCACTGGGTAGTTGTTGTTGTTGTAACTCAATGAAATCATGCATAAATATGAGAAGTAATATCAACTGAAGTGATAAATAAATGAATCCATAAGGAAGTTCATAAACCTTAGATAACATTATAGAGAATTTACTTGCAAATCATTAAATCATGTAATTGACATCAAATCATGCGTAAATAGAATAATAATCGTAATATAAATCATAATTCGTACAATTGAATGGAAATCATTAAAACACATAAATTTCATACTTTTAAATGATTGAAAAAGTTGAAACTTCTTTGGGCGCCATGGGTGAAAGAGACCCATGGATGAATACCCACATAACTTGAGGAGAAATCCTTGAGAAAACTTGAGAATTAATTGTGAAATTTGAAAACCCTAGTTGACCTTCAATGGAGTCTTGTAAGAGAAGAAACTTGGGAGTCATTTGTGAAATTGGAAGAATTTTGGGATTGTGGTGAAATTATAGTACAAAAACATTTATTAGGGTAGTTATAGGTTAAAAGAAAGTCGTTTAGGGGTTATGAGGGAATGAAAGTACCAAACTACCCTTCATTAAACATTGTCAGACAAGTTCTATGGTTTGCAGTTCCTTGTACAAACTGTATAATCCGTCTATGGAAATCAGATAGAAATTTTGTGTTGCAGATTCTCAATCATGAAATCACTACCACAGACCGTAGATATATCAATGGGCTATAAGATTTTCTCGTGAAACTTTCCAGATTTTCCAAAATTTTCTAAGTGTTGAAATGTTCTGTTTGGACCAATCACGACCCATAAATCCTTCTTTAACTCATTTTGTAGGTCCGTAACAAAACTCTTGCAACTTATCAAATTACAAATATCTGTGAATCTATTTTACGAGTCGTGATCCATTCTACGGTCTGTAATACCTCCTCATAGAAACCATAATTTATAGAAAGTTTTCAAACTTCCAAGTGCCATCGACTAGAACCATTTATGACCCATGGTCTATTCTAAAACCCATAGATGACACTCAAAACCTACACAAGAAACTAGATTCCTGCATTTTCTTTTTAATCACAACTTTTTAACTTATGGGATAGTATAATATCTCCCCTATGGGAACATTCATCATTGAATGAGATAAAAACTGGCTTGAGTAAAATAGAATGAATATCTAACAACCCAACATGAATAAAATAATGTGACTTAATTGCCTAATATTCATGATATTTCAAAACTTACATATAAATAGCTTAAAATTAGTTTCATGAACATGCATGCATATGAAATGATATGAAAAAATTGAAGGGTAGAAATTTGAAGGATTTGATTATTAATAACTAAGTACCTTGCTGGAATGAAAGAAAAGAGATAAGTCCCTTCATTATATCTTCTTTCGCTTTTCATGTAGCACCTTCAACATCTTGATTCCCCCATAACACCTTAACGGATAACTTCCTTACTTCTCAACTTCCAGACTTGCCGGTCTAAAGTTTCAAGCGGAACCTCTTCCTAGACCAAACTCTCTTTAATACCCATACTTTCCAATGACACAATAGATCTAGGATCACCAACACATTTTCTCAACCACAACACATAAAACACCAGATGTACTAATGTCAACTCCAATAGTAAATCTAACTCATAGGCCATCTTTCCAATACGCCTCAAAATATAATATGGACCCACATATTAGGAACTAAGCTTCCTTTTCATACCAAAACAAATCACACCTTTCACCGGTGAAATTTTTAAGTAGACCTAATTGCCAACAACAAATTCAAGTTCCCTTCTTCTTACATCTGAATATGACTTTTGTCGACCATGAGAGGCCTTTAACATTTCTCTAGTGTTCCTAACCTTTTACATAGCCTCAAATACCGACTCGAGCCCTATCAATACCACCTCACCTACTTTCAATCACCTAGGGGAAGACCTGCATCTCCGAAGATATAAAGCCTCCAAAGGAGCCATCTCAATGCTAGAATGATAATTTATTGTAAGAAAACTCAATCAATGGTAGGTGATTATCTCAATTTCTCCTAAAATCTAGCACACATACCCTTAACATGTCTTCCAAAGTTTGAATTATTTTTTCATCTTGTCCATCAGTTTGAAGATGAAAAGAGGTGCTTAGATTGACCTTGGTACCAAGATTTTCTTTATCATAATCCAAAATAATATAAAAGGGCATACCATGAAGCTTCACCAACCCTTGAATATACATCTTTGCGTACTTTTTGGCACTATAAGAAGTCTTAATTAGTAGAACATGAATTTATTCAGTCATTCTATCTAGTACAATCTAAATTGAGTCCTGTTGTTTATGGGTATGAGAAAAGCCCATTACAAAGTCCATATTCACATTCTCTCACTTTTAAGTGAGGGTTTCAATGTCTTGATATAGACCTCTTGGTCATTGGTGTTCTACTTTCACTTGTTGATAATTTGGACATTCTGCTGCAAATCTTGCTATGTCCATCTTAATAACATTCCACCAATATACCTCTCTTAAATTTCTACACATTTTGATGGACTCTGATGAATATAATATCAAGAACTATAGGTTTCACTTAATGTCATCTTCCTTAGGCCAACATTGCAAACACATCCATGTACTTCTTGGGAGAAAACCTCAATTTTATTTTTTTTTTGGAAACCAACTTGTTCAACTCAAAAACCAATTCATGTCTTCCCTTACTTTCACACCCCCCACTGGAGATGATTCTAAACCATTATGGACAAGTACACCACCTTATTTTGAGTCAACCAATTGGACACCTAAATGAGCTAACCTATGCACATCTTTAACCAACTCCTTTTTTTTTCATCCTCAACATGGGAAACACTATTCATGGACATTCTACTCAAAGCACCAGCAACCATATTTGCATTGCCCGGATTGTAAAACACAGTCATGTCATAATCTTTTAACAGTTCAAGTCATCTACATTGTCGAAGGTTCAAGTCCCTTTGGTTAAATACATATTGTAGGCTCTTATGATCGGTGAATATATCATTATGCACTCCATAAAGACAGTGATGCCAAATATTTAAGAAAAACACAACCACCACTAATTCAAGATCATGAGTGGGATAGTTCTTTTCATGCATCATGAGTTATCTAGAGGCATATGCTATGACATTACTATGTTGTATCAACACACACCCAAGTCCAACCCGTGAGGCGTCATAATAAATGACAAATTCATTCAATCCTTCTGATAATGTCAAGATAGAAGTTGAAGTAAGATGATCTTTCAAAATTTGAAAATTTTTCTCACTCATTCTACCATTAAACTTTCACCTTCTTTTGGGTCAACTCAATCAAGTGTGATTAGATGAATGAAAATCCCCCTACAAACCTTCTATAATATGTGGCAAAACCTAAAAAACTTTGAACACTAAAGGAGAGAAAGATATAGCCAAATTCTTCACTACTTTCATTTTCTTAGATTCAACCATTATACCTCTATTGGAAACAATGTGACCTAGAAATGCCAATGATCTCAACAAAAACTCACACTTGCTAGATTTGACAAATAATTATCGGTACCTCAAAGCTTGTTACACTATTCTCAATGACCCATATGCCCTTCCTTACTTTGAGAGCATACCGATATATCATCAACGAAGACCACCATAAACATATCCTATTAAGGTTTGAATATCCATTCATCAAATTCATAAAGACTGCGAGAGTATTTGTTAAGTCGAATGACAACCAAAAATTTAAAGTGACCCTAACTTGTCCTCAAAGACATATTTGGAATATCATACTCCCTTACTCTCAATAGGTGATAACCAGACTAGAGGTAAATCTTAGAAAATTAGCTTACATCATGGAGTTGATCAAACAAATTATTGATTCTCAGGATAGGATATTTGTTCTTAATGGTAACCTTATTCAATTGTTGATAGTCAATACACATTCGAAGTGACCCATCCTTATTTCTAAAAAATAACATGAGAGCACCCCATCGTGAAATGCTTGACTGTATAATGTCCTTATCAAACAAATCCTTCAATTGATCCTTTAGATCTATAAGTTACATTGGGTCCATACAGTAAGGAGAAATACAGATAGGCTGGGTATCAAAAAGGAGATTATACCAAAGTCAATTTTCCTTTCAAAAGGAATTCCAAGCAGGTCAGTGGAAAGACATCAAGAAATTTATCAACAACTAGACTGACTTCGAGTAGGGACTTTGGAATTTGTATCCCTAACCCACTATATGGTAGATGCAATCCTTAAAATCATTTTTCGAGCTTTAAGGCACGATGTGAATTACCCTTTGAAAAATAAAATTAGTACCCTTGCACTCTAGTATTGGCTCATTTGGAAATTAGGATCTAACCTTTCAAGTTATACAATCAACAAAAGAATAATAAGCATGAAGTCAATTCATGCCAAAGATAACTTCAAAGTTAGTCACTTCACGTTCTATGAGGTCACACAAAGTTACTTTATAGAAAATTTAAACTAGGTTGTTTCTATATATTCTCCTAGCTGATATTGAATCATCGACAGGGGTATAAAATGAAAAATGCTCTAATAAGACCTCAGGAGCACATCAAATCTCATACCAAGGTAGGAAGTATCAAAAGACAAATTGACTTTCGAATCTAGAAAAACATATACATCAAACTTAAAGACCTACAACATACCAATGAGTACATTAACCAAATCCTCTATATCTTAGTGAACTTGTAGGGCATAAAACTTGTTATAGCACTGACCACCACCACCGAATCCTGAAGCGGTACCCTGCTAAGTTTGTTGGTCTATAGTAATCCGAGTTTGAGTCTGTGCTACCTCCTCTCCTATAATCCTTAGCATGATGACTGACTTCCCTCCACCTAAAGCATACATCCAAACTGACTAGATGTTCTCTCTTATGGTTTTTTCCATACTTCTTGCATGTTGGAATAGCTTGACCACCCAAACTTCCTCCTTCTTGGGATTTGACCACTTATCATTGTTGAACTTTGGAGTTGAAGTGTTGGATGCACTTTGTTCGAAATACATTTTCCCACTTTGAGAATGACCATTGCCACCATTTTTAGACCTTGGGTAGGAAAATCTAAAACCATCAACTTGAGCCCTCTTAGAATCTTTATCCCTCTCTCTCAATTTCTCATCCTTTATTTGTTCTGTATATCTCATAAGCCTCGAGATTTCCTTATCCTTGATCTATATGGATTTCTTGCATTCCTTGGACACCAAGTTCAACGCACCCAATACAAAATTATTCATTTTAACTCTTGGATTGGAAACCATGATAAAGAGCATATTTGAATAACTAAGTGAACTTGAGGGAATACTCACTCACACTCATGCCTCCTAGACAAAGATTGATGAATTTTTGGATTTTAGCTTCCCTCAATTTCAAAGGAAAGAACCAATCAAGAAATATTTTCTTGAGTTCCTCCCATGCAACAAGTTTGGCTTCTCTAGCCCCCTCATCTTTTCTTTGTTCAAACCAAATTCGAGCAACACCTTTGAGTTTGTAAGTGTCTAGCTCTGCCTTCTCTTATACAGTGGCAGATCCAGGACTTAAAGACTGTGAGTGCTCATCTGGCAGGTGTGTTTTATGGAAAAAGAGTTAGTGCTGCTAGTGGGATTCGATCCCTTGCCAGGAAGCTCCTCTGAACCTTAGGAAGGTGCGCAAAACCAAAGCACCCACAAAATTTCTTTTTCAATAGGTACTTATCTTTATATTTATATAATTTTTTGCATATTCTATATATAGATATACAAAATACTTTATGGGATCAATGGATGCTCAAGCACCCGGTACAGACCACATGGATCTGCCCCTACTCTTATGAAGATACCACATGATACCCAAGATTTTGTACACCTTACCAACAAATTCTTATGGATTCTCATCCACTTTTAAACAACAATATTACCCCAATACCTCAAAGGCTCCCGCCCATTGCGGGGTAAGGGAGGGTCAGATGTACGCAGTCTGACCCCTATGTTTAAAAACATAGCGCGACTGTTTTCGAAATTCTCATCCATTTTGAAGTCATGAAATTCAGGCAAACTCATTCTCATAAAATCTTGAACCCTCATTGTTGTCGTCCCCATGTTTGAGCCACATCTCTTTGGCTCACTTGTGTCATAATTGCTTATGCTATAATTTTAATGGCAGTGCGAAGCTCGCTATTAGAAACCAGCTCAGCCAATTGGTCATGGGGAACTAGAAGGGCTTATTCCTTATTGACATTGTTTCTTTTTTGCATTGGTGCTCTTCTTGGCAGCATTTTTTTTTAAAAAAGAACAGGTGTTAAAGGAAAAACGCTTAAAGTATTGTCTACCACACAACATAGGTCATGAAAAAAGTTAAGTTTCCTAAAATGCCTATAGCCTCCTACTCATAGACGTAGTGCGCTTCACACGCATGAATAAAACTCTACTTGACATGACATATTAGACTGGCTAGGACACTTTAATTCTTGTGCTCTAATACCAAGTGTTTATGACACAAGCTAGGCGTGACACGGCAATTGAAACCCCGAAGGATCCCAACCAAGCCATGTTACCATATCAAACATAAACATGCATAAGGTAATTAGAGCAATTAAACCAAGCAATAAAATAAGGAATAAAATCTCAAGAGAATCTCAATAGAGCAAACCAAAGCTAAAATATTGTGCCCGAAAAAATTAACTTACACTTGATGGAAACATGCCACTACTAATATAGGTAGGGGCATAGGACAAGTTCCTAGCTCAATCTCAATGTAAGAAAATGAAGTAGTTTCAAAGCAACAACATAGTCCACAAGATAACAAGAAAACAACATGATAGGCTTGCCCTCACATCAAAAGGACTCACTAATCAATCTTCAAGTGAAGTCCAATATGATCACGAGTAGAGTGAGAAGGGGAGTTTACCCTATACTATAACACAATATAGGCAAAAGAATAATACATTAGTATATTGAATATACTAGGTATGTGAGTAACGGATAAATAGACATGAAATAATATGATAGATGAGTCATGAGATGCAAGACCAATAAATAAGTAAAGCATGAGAAATAAACATAATTAAAGCATATGGTTAATGCATCAAAACTTATTAAAAGCTTGAATATAAGCTTGATCATTTTGTGGAATATCAACCTCAACTGACAATAAAATTACGCGAGTTACAATATGGAATTTGATTTAACTCCCACATTGAGAAGACAGATGCTACTTCGTCAAGGTAGACTCTGTAAGAACCTTAAATATTATGAGTTATATGGGACCCACTAGCTAGTCTAATAAAACAATCTATGTGGGCATGTAGTTTTGAGATAAAGGTTGTTACCAAAAGTCCTTTAGGAAGCAAACCTTTGTCTTCCAGACCAAACCCCACCTCACTCATTGTCAATGCTAAGTCAAATTCCAACTGAATAGAACTCATAAATTAATGAAATATATTATAAGCTTGACATTATTAATCCATTATTTAAAAAAAAGTAGATCATTAAAATCTTGGTTATTAAAGTACAGTGAAAATTATCTGTGTTACATCTTGAATTTATGATTAGGTGAGAAAATCTTTTCACCATCTTTTATTTATTCTTTTGGGGACTTCCATAATCATAATTAAATATTTTTATGAAACTTGAGTGAAATCCTTTCTCATTTATAATCATAGCTCATAGTAAAACTGGAGTAACTTTCATGATTCCATCTCAAATCAACTTTAAAGCATTAATTCAATAAAATCATGCATAAATATGAGGAGTAATATCAATTGAAATCATAATTAAAAAAGCTCATAATGAAGTTTATAGACCCTGCAAAACTTTGTAGAGAATTTACTTGCACATCATTAAAATCATACAAGTGACATCAAATCTTGTGTAAATAAACTAATAATCGTAATATAAATCATATTCATGCAACTGAATGAAAATCATTCAAACTCATAAATTTCATATTGGAATTGATTAAAAAAATGAGAATTCCTTGTGGTCACCGTGGGCGAAAGAGTCCCATAGATGAATACTCAAATACCTTGAAAAAAAATGAGAATTAATGGTGGAATTTGAAAACCCTAGTTGACCTTCAATGTAGTCTTGTAGCGGAAGAAACTTGAGAGTAATGTGTTGTGAAATTGGAAGAATATCTGGAAATAGAGTGGAATTATAGTACAAAAACAATTATTTATGTTGTTATAGGTTCAAATTAGGAGGGTACAAAAGGACCAAAGCACCTTTCATTAAAAACTATCGGATAGGTTTTGCCGAATCCATCTATGATTCATACTTCCTTGTACAGACCATAGAATTTGTCTGTGGAAATCAGAGACAAATTTTGAGTAGCATATTCTCAACCACGAAATCACTACTACAATCCATAATTCCATTTATGGGTCGTAAACTTTTCTCATGAAACCTTTCAAATTTCATAAAAAAAAAATTAAATGATGGGGTGTTCTATGAACCCAACCACGATCTGTAAATCCTTCTACCACTGGTCTTGTCTACTCGTACAAATGTCCTACAACTTATCAAATCTCAAAAATCTTGAATTCCATCTATGAACCTATTTTTCGAGCTGTGGTTCAATCTACGGCCCGTAATATCCCCTCGTAGAAATCACATTTTTTCAGAAAATTTTCAAACTCCAAGGTTTGCATCCACAAGCATCATCTATGACCCGTGGTATGTTCTATGACCTATAGATACCACTCGTAGAACAACAACAAAAACTAATTTTTTTCATTTTTGTTCTTTTTAACTTTCTAGATATCATACTATCCCGCTAAGTAGGTGTCATAAACATATGTTATATGTTGATCCTCTAGCTAGGTCATATTTAGGGGTAGCAATTGGGCGGGTTGAGTCAAATTTGAGCAGGTTATAAAGGGGTCAAGACAACAAACGGGTCAAGACCCAACCCAACCCAAATGTGCTTGCGTCAAAATGAGTTGGGTCAAAACAACTTGAGTAATGGGTTATTGAGTGGGTCAAGACTCAATTCGACCCAACTTTTATTAAGTTTTACTTACTTTATTTGTTCTTTTTCAATATTTTATACTTGATTAAATTATATGTTTCTTTATATTTGCTATACAAAAATTTTAAAAAAGTGTTTTAAATATATATTGACAAGATCTCTCTCAAGTCAATTCGGGTTGAATATCAACTCAATTTTAAACGAGTTAAATAGGTTGAGCTAATAAATTGGCGGGTTATAACTTCAACGGGTTGGGAGGATTGAATGGGTTGGGTTTAATTTTGCCACTCCTAGTCATATTGGAAAAATCCTATGGTGGCACATAATTATGGGACTAGAGATTACTACTGAGAACCCCTAGGTCAAGTCTCCACATTAAAGTCTACTCGATACTAAATCAAAACCACGTAATACTTGTCATAATCATGAGCTCATGAGCTAATACTTTTTATAGAATCAAAGGCTTATCATAAATCATGGATCATACTTATCATAAATCACTTTGTACTTGAGGTGTATTAGTTGGTTGACAACCCTGGTCACTCTTTTGAAGTACCTTGGAATTAGGCACATAAGTTTGATGCAACTTCTTCAGGACACCATTTTCTTTTTTGCTAGTCTTTTATAGTACTCTTACAAGTCATTTCCTACGAAGCCTCAAATCACACACAGACATTTTAATACTCAAAAGAAGGGTCATGTTCTTTAATTTAGCTTTCAAGTCTTCTCAAATGAGATGGTATTCAAAAACCTTATCCTTAACCCTTCGGATCTTAATCTGAATCACCCAGGTAAGTCAAAAATTGTTATATATATGTGTGTGTGAATAAAGTACTAGGTTGTGCTGAAACCATATCTACAAGTGAAAAGAAGAAAAAATTGCTCCATCAACCTAACAAAAAACAAGAGCGTTTATCATTGAAGCAGTATCTTTTATGTATCTCTGGTTAGCCCAAAAACAGAAAAGTCTAAAGCAATTTAATCCTCTATACTGAACTGCTAAATGTCTTCAAAACATCTAAAATTTCTCTCTTTCTAACTTATCTATCAAATTTAGCTAATACGATCCTCCATCTATCTCAGTGTGTCAATCCTGTACCTGCTTCTTCTCTGTTGAGCAAGACCTCAGTAATCATTCTTGGCATTGTCCAAACAATACGTCTAAGACTAGAGGTGGCAAAATAAGCCCAAACATAAACAACCCCTTCATAATTTCACGGGTAGGGTTTAGTATGATTTAGAATTGGACTAATTTTCAGACCAATACAATTTAACCCATTATAAAATAATTCTAAGTTGAGCCCAACAAGATTCATACTTCAGCCCAATGTATCATTTGTTTTGTATGTTCAATGCTAGTCTTAAATTAAGCGGGTTATATTGGGTGGATCATGACCCAACCCGAATTTTAGCCCAACCCAAAGTACATTTGAGCTGGTCAAGACCCAATCCGATATTTAATGCAACCGATTTTAACCTCTCCAATTTCAGCCCAACCTGCCCATTTGACACCCATATCTGAGACTAATGACGATATTCCATAGCATGTCTATGATTTTGCAGTTTAAGCCATTTATCTTCCCAAAAAGATGTTCTGCAACCATTAACTACCTGATAGAGGTGTGAACCTTCATCAGAGGCCAAAGTGTTCTTATGGATCTCCGTAAGCTCACTCCATAAGGGGAGTTTACCACCTTTGTCACCCTCACCATGTTTAGCTCTTATTATGTCCTTCCAGTAAGCTTAAGATCCTGAGAATATTCTATATCCATTTCACTTTGAGTGCTTTATATAATATGGTATATAGTCACATTATCAGCACCAGCTGTTCCAAAGCTCATTCTTTTCATCCAACCAAAGCTTTCTACCCTCGTTATCTTCAGGCTAATTGACTTTCACTACTAATGTTAGTAGATGGAAATTAGCATGATGACAAGGAGGATAGTAAGCTTTGGTTGGATAAAGGGAATGAACTTACGGATGATAATGGGGTGGGTATGGCACGGGTTGAGCTCAACCCGTAAATTTTTAAAACCGCCCCGCTTTGTCCGGCACGATGACTTCTTTCATTTTTCAACTCACCCCGCCCGCCTCGTATAAACCTGCTCTGCTTAAATTTTTAAGTTCTTTTATTTTTTAATTGAATTTAACATAAAAAATAAAAATTCATAATTTTTTAATTTTTTGCTAATTAACATTTAAATAACTAATTAACTATTTTTAGTTAACATTTCAACAATTGTTTCTTAAAAGTTAATTAAAAGTTTCTAATTAACATTTTAACAACTAAAAATTTACAAGACGTGTCTAGTTTAAATTTTAGAAAAAAATAAAATTGAAGTCTATGGTTAATATAAAAAGTTAATATATATTTTACTAATTACAATGTTTTAATTTTCTTCAAATTCCTATTTGGTTTTTTAAAACCCCCCTGCATTAGTTTTAAAAATAGTTACTCCAACCCCCCCCCCCCCCCC
>JAABOM020106178.1:0-25256 GCA_011800125.2 Solanum clarkiae
TGTTTCATGCCAAATGATACAAAATCAAATAACCTTACATACCTCGTTGTATGACCTTGTTACTACCTCGAGATAACATTCCCTTCCTCCAAATACTTATCTGCAACATAGTAGGTGATAAAACTTGCATTAATAGCTAATAGATACACCTTAACATCCCAATCACATAAGAAAACAATACATGGACAGCAAACGGGTGTTTATAAACCCGAGGGTATTCCTTTAACTTTTCCGCCTCTAATCGTATTTTCTAATACACATTAGCATATACACATCATGTACAGCATATTTCAATGCCATAACAGTCGTACAACAACCCACAAAGCACAACAATACATCACAATTCCACACAATCTAAAAATGGACAGCATAAGTTTACCTTCCTTCGCTACCTTTCGATGTCGATAACTCCAAACCTATTCAAACTTTAACCAACTGTTCCAGCAAAATTTACACATATAAACAGACCCAAAATAGTCTTATAACAGCACTCAATAATTCATGAAGGACGTGAGCCAATAGCCTTATATACAACAGCCCGCAAGTTCCAATCAACACAACGCTTAAGATAACACAATAAAACGCGCTTGTTAAATGAAACCAAAATCGAGGTAGAAAACTTAGGGTGATGTTTATAACTCAAACCATGTTAATAAAACCAAGTTATCTTCATAATACAACTCACAAACCATAGGTAAATCACCAAAACAAAAGGAAAAGGTGCAGCAACTTTCTGCACAGAATCTGTCCAACAAATTTCAGCAAGCGTAACTAGCATCTATTTCTTATTTTTCATGATAAAGCCATACTAAATACACAACTATAATTAATTATCTTTGTTCTCAAGGTTTAGAGACTCCTTAAGAACCCTAGAAGTCCCTTTTAGCTGCTTTACAAAGTTGAGAAAAGTTGAGAGAAAGCAGAGAGAGCAATCTGATTTTTTGTGAGTTCAAGTGAGAAATGAATTATGGAGCTGATTTAGAGCCCTTTATAAAGGGGTATTTGTCCAACCTTCCCTTGAAATTTTTACTATATTATACCACACAATATCAAGCTGCTTAGCCACTGTCTTGACCCTCAAATTTGGGCCTTTTTAAGCACCAACTTGATGGACTTGGGCTGCCTATTTTCAGCTTTCACTTAGTTTTGGGCCCAATTCGCTAAGTGTATTGTGATGTATTTGGGCCCCTTTTTATTATACTTCTTGGGCTGAAAATGTATCCCATTTACGATGCTAAAACATGGGATAAAGTTACACGCTTAACACAGACTTTATTCAAAATTGAACTTGGACAATTTCGACATCGAGCCTCGTCTCCGTTTAACTACCAAATTCGAGCTAAGCAAGTAGGTGACTCACCTACTTGCTTACTAAGTCCTACAAGAACCTCAATTCTTTTACTTCATTTTAAGGCCGTAATCTCCTCATTTCGACACAAAACATGTATCCACTGAACTTTCTTAAGTGCTAGACACACATATAGCCCATTAACACAAGATTCAAACACTTTTGAAAACTTGCGCTAATTTAACCAAATCATGTCATATTTCATTTTTGTAGTATTAGTATGTTAAGATGTGGAGTGTTACAATAGTATGCTATTTATTGCTTATGATTATGCATTTTGATGAAGTTGCTATCTCTTGTTGCATTGCATTATGTATACTTAGTTCATTCAAAATACTAATATATACTCTATGCCTACCAGATATCACCTTGTAGGAACCAGAGCTCCATTTGGCCATCCTCCACCTCCACGTGGCTAGTAACATTTTCTCTCAAGCTAGTTGGCAAGTCCTCCATTCTGGGGACATTGGTCTGTTGTTCCTATGCTATGTATTGAGACTTTCTTCTTTGTTACTACTTTAACAATGAGGGTGAGCCTGGTTGCTTTGTCTTGGCCCCCAACAAGTATCTATGTTTAGAGGTGTTGTTGGACGAGTTGTGTATTATGCCCGAGATTTGACTCATATGTGATATTTAAGTATTACTCTTTCCTTTCTCTTTCCTTTAACCCAAATTTCAGTTGTTTATGTTTCTTATATTGTTTTATCTTTGCTTCCGCGACCAAGGATGTGTGTATGATATGTTAAGAGGCTTGCTTGGGGTCCTTCGGGTTTCCTATCCATCGGTCACGTCTAGGCCCTAGGCTTAGGTCGTGATAAGACTGATCCAGAAGAGTTGCTACTTTAACGACCCAAGCTTATCCATCCTCAACTAGCATCACGACCCAGACCTAGGGTCTATGAGTGACATGGTGAGTAGGAATCCGAGAGTCTCCAAACAAGCATCAAAGAACCTATATTCATATCATCGGTTTGAAAGTGCAAATGAATTAAAAACATATAGTTCTAAAGAATGAAAAAAAAAAGACTTATGTTGTAGGGATCTTATAGGTAAAGGCAGTAACATGGATTCACATAATATGTAGCACATAAATACTATGGGGAGGGTGAGTATTACTCACTCTATGAGGGCAATTTGAGACTTAGGATCTTTCACATCATAACATACAAAGAAATCATAATACTCATAGCCAATCCACATAATGATAACCAATAGGTAGCCATATCCATAAACATAATCTCTGAATACAACACTTAACATATAATTATAAAAGAGTTTACAAGATGTCCAACAATCCCTCTAATCATAAGATAGGACAGAGGTAAAGACGTACCCTTGGTTCTCCCTCAAAGTAACTAACAAAACTAAAAGAACCACTGGTGGATAAATGGTGGTTTATTTTGGAAGATAGGAATCACTACAAAAAGCAAATCTTAAGATGCAAGCTAGCCGTTGCATGGTGGATGAAGGTAGTCCTCGGTCCCCACATGGTAAAATCCTGTAGGAAAAAATATGCGTTAGTATGTTTGAATGTCTAAGTATGCAGGCATGCAATGTGTATGACTTATCAAACGAGTATTCAATGTTAGATGAAAAAGGCACATAGTATATGAAGTGATATATAGCAAGAGAAACTAATATAACAATATGCCATAAAATCAATGAAGCATGAAATGCAATAACACTCATATACTGTAGGGATGGACTATAATCGATAAATCAAACTCATGTGAGCTGTAACATGAGTTTGTTCGATGAAGACCTCCCATCAGTAGGACAAGATTACTTTCCAAGGGTAATCTACATCCACCTACGACCCTATCATTTTGAAGGATGGACACATTTATTATAATCACATCATATCAGATGGATTTCAAAAATCATATCATATCAATATGTAACAATTTGGTAATGATTACCGTCTACCCATGGTGGCACATACTTCAGGAATGGGAGAGGATCCTTGGGGATAGCCCTAACGCCACCAATCTATTGGTGCTTAGTCAAAAATCCCATGAGGATACTTATATATATACATGCTTTCAAAAGAGACATTAGTCATTTCAAATCATTTCAATGTATTCTTGGGCTTCAAAACCAATCATATTTCATAAATATTCATACTTGAGTTCAACAACCAAATCATAATCATAACCATGCTTCTCATACATAGGAATAGCTTATGCACATAGACGGAATGGAGCAAGCATATAAAATATTCAAAGAGATATATCATAGACATTTATGTGATCACATTCTTGTCATAACCATAATCTTATCAAAATCATATCCATAAATATTATTGGGCTTAACCCACAACATAATTTTCATAAAATCTAATGCTCATGAAGGCATATGTCATGAATGATGTATGAATAGCAATGAGTAATATAGTTTCAACCAAAAATTAACAAAATCCATATTTAAATCATAATATTGATTACTCTTGTTTAATTCAAACTTTAAAAGGGACAATGCATATTCAAATCTTCATAATAATCATGTAATTTAACATATTCGGGCTTAAATCAACTTAAAATCATCAATAAAGTATAACTGAGGATTCAATTGAATTTAATAAACAATAATCTTCAAAGCCCATATATAAAGTAAGAAATATTTCATGAAAATCAATTGAAAAGGGTTTGGCTCTTCTTGGTTGAAAGAGAAAACGAATCAAACCCATATACCTTAGCTAATTGAGAAGATTCAAGAAGAAATTTGATAAAGTAAAAAGTTCTTCCTTGATTCCCAAACTTAGTCTTCACAAGAGTTCTTGAGAGAGTTTTCAAAATAGTTCAACATAATTCTAAGTGTAGAAATGAATTTACATGAGAGAAATAGAGTTTACGTCATTTGGAGGTCTTAGGATAGTATAGGAAGTCATTAAAGTCCCTTAGGAGCAGCCATAAATACAAAAGGAACCATTCATGAAGCAGAATAAAATATCTTGCCAGCGGTCCCGTGAGAAGGTATCATGGTCTATACAAGGTCTCATAGACCATGAAACCCTCCCATGTTACACACTTAGCAAATTCATAGGAAACATTGCACGGACGAGCTTTACAAAAATGGCCATAACTTATTAATCTGATCTCAGAATAATGTGAAACCAGATGAATTGAAAAGATATTTCAAAGAGCTTCAACTGGTAGATTATGGCCCACCCATTTCTTTTTGTGCTAAGAGATATAACCATTTAAATTTGACCCTCCCATGTTACACACTTAGCAAATTCATAGGAAACGTTGCACGGACGAGCTTTACAAAAATGGCCATAACTTATTAATCCAATCTCCGAATAATATGAAACCAGATGAATTGAAAAGATATTTCAAAGCGCTTCAACTGGTAGATTATGGCCCACCCATTTCTTTTTGTTCTAAGTGATATAACCATTAAAATTTGACCCTTCTATTTGTTCTTTTGAAAATCTTAGCCAACAGAATTCATGTGAAGTTAACTTGATGAAAGAGGCCCATGATGATCCTAAACCATAAAAATAAGATTGAATAGAGGGCTTGAAATTGAACTTAGATTGAGATTGATGATTCTATACTTAGAAAAAAACAATCTAGGCACGGATGTGTTGTCAAAATACAACACTTTTGATGCCTAAATCTTAGGTTTATTGTGTTATCAATGCAAAATTTATGGTTTTTATGGTTTATTGTGTTATCAATGCAAAATTTATGGTTTAGTCTGCTTTTTGGTGATTTATGAGACCCTCTACCAGTCATGGAGCAATCTATGGGTCCTTGAGGTAGTTTCATGAGAAATTACAGTGATGAGATCTGAAGTTCAAGTCCACGAGACCTTTATACGAGTCGTAGAGCATTCTATTAGTCGAATACATCGGTTTTGTGAAGATTTTCATAGGGGGACGAGTTGAAGCCTGTGAATCTGAAGTATGGGTCATAAAGTAGTTTACATGTTATGAAGATGGTTAATAGAAGAGAAGTCCAAGATATCAAGAGCTGAATACGAGACCCCGATTACGACTCTTAAGGGATACTACGAGTCATAAATATCTTTCGTAAAGTCTGCCGACCAGTTTTTTTATTTTTTTAGGAATTAATTGCAATTATTATAAATACTATTTTTAGGTTTTTTTTAGTACAATGCAGTAGAGAACGTCATTAGAGAGTACCTTTAGGATTTTGTACTTGAAGACCTAAATACTTATAGAAGAATACACTTGTGAATTAATTTGATCTTAATTCTTCTGATTCTCGTTCAATATTTGATTTGCTTGATTCTCAACTATAATTGGCTAAGTGTTTAATTATGTTTTCTCAATTCATAATTTCTTCATCTACCCATAACATGAATGGTTAACTCCACAACTAGGCTTGTGCGAACCATAAAGATCTAACAAAGTATATTACAATTCTTTGATTAGTTATACGCATCTATTGATCAATTCTCTTTGTTTTCTATGTTCTCTAATGATGGTCAACATTAGAATCTACCTAGTTTTACTTTCTCGATTCAAGTAGTAATCAATAGGAAAAGGGATTGATTAACAGGATTCGATGATGTGTTCTCGTCTAATCAATCAAACTGTGCCAAGGAGAGGTTGACTGGAACTTATGTAGTATTGCACAGTATGGATATGGGCCATGTCACATAGTGAAAAGCACTTCTCACCTGGACCAAAGGGTTTGGTGAACTTGAGCTGCTGTTACCAAGCTCCAAGTTGCTTCAGAGCTTTGTATGTCAAAAGATTATATCTTTTTTTGTGTTATATAGTTAGCCAAGGCGGGGCCTGTCGTGACCCTTATTAGATACTTTCCCTTATCTGGATTCTTTGTAGACTATGTAAATTAAAGTATGCTTATGTCTCATACTTTAGACACCGTGGCCCCAACGGCCTAGCCATATGCATTTCCTTTTAGCTTGTTATTACTGTTTACTTTCTTAAAGGCATGTCAACATAGAAATCCCTCATAATATGTATAGAAAGTGCATAGATATAGGTTGGTTATCCTGGGACTTATCGGCAATGGGTGTCGGTCCACCCAAACGGGACATTGGGCGTGACAAAAGTGGTATCAAAGCTAGTTATCCTAGGGAGTCTACAAAGACGTGTCTATGTAGATTCTTGTTTATTGATGTGTTGTGCACCACATTTATAAGTAGGTGGATATGTGGAATTTAGGAATTGTTACTTTCTTTTTATTCTTTAGATCATGCCATAGAGCTAAGTGTAATAGGTGCATTATGTCTAACTCCTAAGCTATTTTGTACAGCAAGGATGCCAGAAAGTAGGTGGAACGAAGGTAAGGGGAAGGGAGTAGGAGTGGTGGTTTGTTTACACAGTAAGGTGAGACAATGAAATAAGGTTCAAGAGGAGTCTTTATCACAGACATCTCCAACTCTTCCAACTCATGATGAACCCGCAAGTAGTGAAATTTCCCCAAACCATCTATTGATGCGACCATGCAGGATATGAGAAATGCCGTCCAACTATTGACTCTATAGTTGCTGGCCAAGGTCAAAGACATGAAGGTCTAGTTTATTAGCAATGTAACTAAGCTGATACACCATTTTACAGTCTGCGAAAGTGAGTTCTTGTGTGATATCGTAATTGTGCTCGTAATAGGAACTTGTGGGCTGATTGATTGAGGACTATAGTCTCACATCCTCCACCAATTTTGAGAATTATTTTTGAAATGTTTATGGACTGTTTGTATGTATAGATGGTGTGGGAAAATTTTGGTTGAAGTTGGTGTAGTTTTGCAATCGTCAACATCATAATGTAGAGAAGGGATGTAACGTTATGCCGTCTATTTATATGTTGAATAGAATTGTTGTCTCCTGTGCTTTGTGGGATGTTGTAAGGCTTTTATAGCACTAACACAGGCTCCACATGATGTGTATATGATAATGTCTATTAGAAAATATGATTAGGGGTAGAAAGGTTGAAAGAATACTCTCGGGTTTATAAATGCCCGCTTGCTGCCCATATGTTGTTCTTTTATGAGATTGGGCTGTCAAGATGTATTTATTGGCTGTTAATGCTAATTTTATCACCTATATGTTGTAGATAAATATTTGGAGGAAGGTAAGGTTATCTCGGGTAGTAACGATGTCATACAAAGAGGTATGTAAGGCTACTTGATTTCGTATTGTTTGGCATGAAATATAGATCCTTTCTTGGCACATAAAGTTGCTTACCAACTCCGACACAACTATTAACCTTGTCTCCACTCTTTGACATGTTCATATGGTCCCATACATAGTCACCTTCAAATCTGTATACATACGTGGATACCAAGTTACATGGGTTCTTGTTGCTAAATAAAGTTCATGAACTGTTTCATTTCATACGCATTTCAGTATTTGTGTAACGTACTTTTTTCATTGTCATATTGTCTTGTATTATTATCTACATGTCACATGCTACATATACAACCCTACAGCTCTAATATTGTGACCACCGAAAGAACAATCTCAAAGGTAATGGAAAAGTAAAGTACATTGCTTATTGATGGGTGGTAGCCTGAGGGGTGGAAGAATCACCTAGCCAGGGTCAATCCTATCATGGGGGGTAGCCCGAGGGATTAAGGAAGAGCCTAGCCAAGGCCGATATCGATACAGTTTTACCACTGATTAGCTGGTCATTTGTATGACATGTTGTGCACAAATTATATAGTAAAGGTAAAGTGATAAAAAGAACATAAAGTACATGATCCCACAATATAACTAAAGGTGGTATGTTACCCTACACCAGTGCATAGTTTCATTTAAGTTGTTACTTCGTATATAGTATTTCCTATCTTACATGTTTAGTACATTATCTCATACTGACGTCCCTTATTAGGGACCTGCATTTTATGCTGCAGGTACAGGTGCTAGTAGATCTCCCCAGTAGGAGTATAGGACATTCAGCTGCTGTTACCAAGCTCCAGGTTGCTTCGGAGCTTTGTGTGTCTAGAGCTTATATCTTTTTTTGTATTTTATAGCTAGCCAAGGTGGCGCCTGTCCCGACCCTTATCAGATACTTTCCCTTATCTATAGGTTTTGTAGACTATGTAAATTAAAGTGTGGTCACGTCTCGTACTTTAGACACTAATGCCCCAACGACCTAGCCATATGCATTTACTTTTAGCTTGTTATTACTGTTTACTTTCTTAAAGGCATGTCAATGTAGAAATCCCTCATAATATGTATAGAAAGCGCATAGATACAGGTTGGCTCTCTCGGGCCTTATCGGCAACTGGTGCTAGTGTTTCCTAACTGGACTTTGGGCGTCATACTTACCCTCTCTCCTCAAAACTTTATAAAGACCCACAGACGGGCTTAATTTACCCTTTTTTCCAAATAAAACCACACCCTTCATGGGTGAGACTTTCAAGTAAACCCAATCTCCAACCTTAAACTCAAGATCTCTTCTCCTCACATCGGAGTAGGACTTTTGTATACCTTGGCCTATATTTCAATCTCTCCCTTGTCAACTTTAACTTCTCCAAGGCTTCCATGACAAAATTTGGACATGGAAAAGCCATTTTCCCCACATCAAAACACATAACTGTGATCTATAAGTATACTATAAAGAGCTTCAAAAGGAGTCATACCAATGCTTGAGTGGTAGCTATTGTTGTAAGCAAACTCAATGAGTAAAAGATGTTAATCCCAAATACCGTTAAACTCCAAAACACAAGCTATAAGGATATTTTCAAGAGTTTGGATAGTCCTCTCGGCTTGACCATCTATTTAATGATGAAAAGTCATGCTAAGCTTAACCTTGGTACCAAGACCACTTTAGAATGACCTCTAAAAGTGAGAAGTGAATTGAGCACCATGATCTAGAATGATAGACAAGGGCACCCCATGCAATCTAACCAACTAATGTATATACAACTTAGAATATTCTTCAGCACCATAAGGTGTTTCGACTGGTAAGAAGTGAGCCGACTTTGTCATTTTGTCCACAACAACCAAATGGAGTCAAAATGCTTCCTAGTCTTATGCAACCTAACCACAAAATCCATGTTGATCTTTTAGTTGTGCTAAGCTTAACCTTTGTACCAAGACCACTTTAGAACGACCTCTAAAAGTGAGAAGTGAATTGAGAACCATTATCCGGAATGATAGACAAGGGAACCACATGCAATCTAACCAACTAATGTATATACAACTTAGCATATTTTTCGGTACCATAAGGTGTTTTGACTCGTAAGAAGTGAGCCGACTTTGTCATTCTATCCACAACAACCAAATGGAGTCAAAATACTTCCTAGTCTTATGCAACCCAACCACAAAATCCATGTTGATCTTTTCCCACTTCCAAGTAGGAATCTCTATATTCTAGGCTAGGCCTCCCAGTATTTGATGTTCGACTTTTACTTGTTGGAAATTGTGACATCCGGATATGAACATGGCAATGTCCTTCTTCATACCACACCACCAATACACCTCCCTCAAGTCTCTATACGTCTTTGTAGAATTGGGGTGAATGGAATAGGATGAATTTTCGGCATCCTTTAAGATCAATTCTTTCAAGTCATCAACATTTGGCACACACAATCTACCTTGGTATATAAGGGCACCATCTGCCCCTTGGGAGAAAACCTCCACTTTACCATCTTTCAATAAGGCCTTCAACTCTAGGAAGGCGAGGTCAAGATTTTGTTTTTCCTTTACCTACTCAATCAAAGAATATTTAGAACCATAAACCACCACTTAACCCCCATTATCAACTTCATCCAACCTAATCCCTAATCTAGCCTACCGGTGAACCTCTCTGGCCACCTCTTTACCACCTTCATCAACATGAGCTAGACTATCTTGAGACACCCTACGTAGGCATCGACAACAATATTAGCTTTGTTGTGGTGATAATGCACACTCGTATCATAATCATTCAAGAGCTCCAACCACCTTCTTTGTCTCAAGTTAAGATCTTCTTGGGTGAACACATATTGGAGACTCTCGTGATCGGTAAACATATCAACATGAACCCCACACAAGTAGTGACACTAAATTCTAAAGCAAATACCATAACCACCCATGATTGTCTAGAGGCATACGCTATCACCTTACCATTTTGAATCAAAACACACCCCAAACCAATTCTTGAGGCATCACAATATACAACAAATCCTTCCAACCCTTTTGGAATTGACAAGATAGGAGCGGAGACAAGCTTATATTTCAGAGTTTGGAAACTCTTCTCACATTGGTCCACATGAATTTTTCCTTTTTTCGTGTCAACTTAGTCATAGTAGAAGAAATAGAATAGAATCCATTTACAAACCTCTGATAATAACCCGCCAAACCAGAGAAACTTCTAATGCCCGATGGATTCAAAGGTCTTAACCAATTTCGAATCACCTCTGTCTTCTTAGGATCCACGTTAATGCCACCGCCCGATACTACGTGCCCTAGACAGCAACTTTGTTCAATGAAAACTCACGTTTTTCATATCTAGCATACAAGCTCTCCTCCCTTGAGATTTGCAACACCATCCTCAAGTGATTCATATGCTGCTCCACACTATGGGAAAAAGTCAAGATATCATCAATAAAAACCACCACAAACAAGTCAAGGTAGGGTTTAAAGACCCTATTCATGAGATCCATAAACATAATCGGTGAATTAGTCAACCCAAAGGGCATAACAATAAACTCAAAGTGCCCATACAAAGTCCGAAAAGTTGCCTTGGGAATGTTACACTTCCTCTCTTTCACTTGGTGATATCCGAACTTAAGATCAATCTTAGAAAGGTGACTAGCCCCTTGAAATTATCAAGAAGGTCATCAAGCCTTGGTAGAGGGTATTTGTTCATTATGGTGACTCTATTAAGTTGTCGATAAACAATGCACATCCTAAGAGAACCATCCTTTTTCTTCAGAAATAAAACTAGTGCACCCTAAGGTGACTTACTATGTCATGAACCAAGCCTAGGGCCTAGAGATGACACGACGCAAGGGGAACTCGAAGCGACCCCAAGCAAGCCTCTTAGAATATCATTACACATCCTTGGTTGCGGAAGTAAGAAAATTACAACAAAAGAGTAAAAATAGGGATAACCAGGGTTAAGGGACATCATTCATATGATAAAAACAAGAGTCATGAGAGAGTCTATACTCATACATTACACATGACACTTCCAACAATACCCCTATACATAGATAAGAGCAAGGGCCAAGACAAGCAACTGGGCTCACTCTCATAGTCAACATTTACATAAAAGAAAGGTAGTTCTAGAATATAGTAAGAGATCATAAGCAACGTCTCCGAAATAGAAGACTCACGTATAAGCTTAAGTGGAAGCATACTAGCCACATTAATGAAGATGCTCAAGTAGCGCTTCAGTTCCTACATGGTGACATCATGTAGGCATAGAGTATGCATTAGTATGTTTGAATGTACTAAGTATGTAGGATGCAATGCAACAAGTGATAAGTACAATAATCAAAATGCATATCATAGACAATGAATAGACATATAGCAATATGGCAAGTATGAGTGATACTTCATATGAAATCATACTTATACACAACATAATACACATGTTAGGAGTGACCATTCTTAGTGCAATATAAGGCCTACCACCTCCTTGGAGAGGTGCATGAGGTACAAACTCCTTCATGAGGTTGATGGACTATGAACCCCTAACAAGGTTGATAGGTACCCACGTCCAATAGGGTTGTATGGGCCTACCACCTCCTGAGTGAGGCGATCGAGGTGCAAACCCCTCAACAATATTACCTGAGTTTACAACCTTCCGAGTGATGCTTGGTCATCCCCAATGCTATAGAGATCATAATTATATACATTCATTCCTTTCAACATTATATAACGGTCATATATAAACCTTCTTTTCATCATCATAAAGTCATTCAACTCATAAGGCATGCATTGGACCCTCAATTCCTCAAGAATCCATAACTAGACATTTTATCAAACACTTGGCGAGTGTGTAGTGTTAGTGTAAAACCATGCAATTCAGAAGTGTTATCATGCTAGGAAATATAATTTAAAACCATTAATTGGTACCTGGTAACACCCTCAAGCAATATACATCAAAATCCTTCATCAAATCTTATAATAGATCTTAACTTCAAAGCTCAAAACATAGTAAAACAGTCACAATTTCAAAAACCTCAACATAGTGTGGAGTGAATTTCATAATAACAAAGACCCATGAGTAATTCAAATTTAAACATGCAATTTTTAAGAAAAGGAAGCTTAGGCATCATGGATGAAAGTAACCCATGAAAGAAACCCACATACCTTAGCTTTGTAGATTAAGTTGAAGATTAGAGACAGAGTCTTGAAGCTTGAATGAGAATGTTGAGATCCGGATGAGTTTGAGACTTGTATGTAGGAGATGAAATGTTGGCTAAGTGTTTGAATGAGTATCGGGGAATGTTTTGGATAATATGAGGGTGAAATATGACTAAGTATAGGTATTTTCATGCATAGAATATTTAGGCACATGACCACAAAGACTTGGACTGAGATAGAAAACTGGACATAATTTAACACTATGGCGGGCCCTTGGCGCGACATGCCAAGGACGCGAAAACCTCTTTGGTAATCGCATTTTACAATTTCCAAATTTTGATATGGTTGCTCTTAAATCGGGGTTAGACCTATTTTCCACACAATTTGACCCTTTGAACAAGAATATGAAGTCAGATCATTGATATCTCGCACGAATTTTGAGATATATGAAAATTATGATTTGGGGGACTTCTGAGACACATTTTCGGGCACTTTTCGAGGTCATTTCAATATCTCCCCCTTGGGCACATTCATCACCAAATGTCAAAGAAGCGTATATGAGAGATGCAAACATGACGATTTTAGCCCACATAATGATGCAATAATGCACTTAAACATCATTTCAAAAATATCAACACAAGAGTAAAATCATCAAGGACTTGTCAATTTAAACATGAAGGTATGCATATGTCAAGGGCTGACAATATATTTGAAATCACATAGGGGACATAGATTGATACCTTAGGCTTGAGTGGAGTGGAAAATATAAGGATATTGCTTTTGCATGTCCACTTCGGCCTCCCAAGAAGCACTTTCAACATGTTGATTCCTCCAAAGGACCTTAACGGAAGCCACATCCTTGTTCCTCAACCTCTACACTTGTATATCCAAAATCAGAACCGGAACCTCTTCATAAGTCAAATTATCTTCAATAACACCCATAACATTAAGAGGAACAATAGCATTAGGGTCACCCACACATTTCCTCAACATTGATACATGAAAGTCGGATGAACCAATTCCATCTCACTATGCAATTCAAACTCCTAAGCTAGCTTGTCAGCTCTGCTCATTACCCTATAAGGGCCCACATATCTTGTCCTCAACTTTCCCTTATTACTAAAGCGAACCACACCCTTTATGGGTGAAACATTTAAACAAACCAAATCATCCACTTAGAATTCAAGATCCCTTCTCCTTACATCGGCATAACACTTTTGGCGACTTTGAGCCTTCCTCAACCTCTCCCTAATCAACCTAACCTTCTCAAGAGCCTCCATAACTAGATTTGGTCCCAACATAGCTACCTCTCCAACTAAAAACCACCTAATCGGTGGTCTACAACGTCCACCATAGAGGGCCTCAAAAGGAGCCATACCGATGCAAGAATGATAGCTATTGTTGTAGACAAACTCAACCAATGGAAGGTGATTATCCCAACTACCCTCGAGCTCAAACACACAAGCCCTAAGCATGTCTTCAAATTTTGGATAGTCCTTTCGGCTTGGACATCCGTTTAAGGGGGGAAGGTTGTACTAAGCTTAACCTTTGTACCAAGACTCCTTTGGAAAGACCTCCAAAAACGTAAAGTAAATTGAGTTGTATGATCTGATATGATGGATAAAGGAACCCCATGCAATCTCACCAAGTCAAGGATGTATAACCAAGCATACTCCTCTGCACCATATGGTGTCTTAACAAGTAGAAAGTGAGCCTATTTTTCCATACTATCAAACATAACCCAAATGGAATCAAAACCCTTCCTAGTCTTGGGCAACCCAACTACAAAGTCCATGTTAATCTCTTCCCACTTCCAAGTGGGAACCTCTATGTCTTAGGTTAGGTCACCCGACCTTTGGTGTTTGGCTTTGACTTGTTGACAACTATGGCAACCAGAAACAAATTTTCCAATGTCTGTCTTCATGCCTCCCCACCAATACACCTCTCTCAAATCTCTATACATTTTTAGAACTGGGGTGAATAGAATAAGAAGAATCGTGAGCCTCATCAAGAATTCTCTCTCCCAAGCCATTAACACAAGGAACACACAGCCTCCCTTGGTATGTAAGTGCACCATCTCCCCCTTGGGAGAAAACCTCCACCTTCTAATTACTAACCAAGGCCTTCAATTCCCTTTGGGTCGTTTCAATATCTATCCCTTGGGAACATTCGTCCCCGAATGTATAAGAAACGTACAAGACAAGAATGATCATAACAAAATTGTCCCCAACTAAAATGCAGCCTCACATTCAAAATACCATTTTCAAAACTTCAACATGAGCGTACAGTCATTATGACTTTCCAACTTAAACATGAATGCATATGAATGACATAGGAGCCGAATAATAAGAATTATGATCACATAGAGGACTTAGAACTAGTATATTAGGATTGAGAGGAGTGGAAAAGATAAGGATACCGCTTTTTCATGTCAGCTTCAGCCTCCCAAGTAGCACTTTCAATTTGTTGGTTCCTCCAAAGGACTTTAACGAATGCCACCTCTTTGTTCCTCAATCTCTTCACTTGCCTCTCTAGGATCTGAACCAGAACCTCCTCATAAGTCAAGGTATCCTTAACAACACCCACAACATCAAGTGGCACAATAGCACTAGGTTCACCAATATATTTTCTTAATACAGAGACATGAAACACTGGATTAACCAAGTTCATTTCAATAGGCAACCTCAACTCATAAGCTACCTTGCCAACCCTCTTCAAGAACTCATAAGGAGAAACATATCTTGGACTCAACTTCCCCTTTTTACCAAAATGGACCACACTTTTCATTGGAGAAACCTCCAAATAAATCGAATCACCCACTTTGAATTCAAGGTCTCTACTTCTCACTATTCGTGCCATTTTGGTTTCGTTCACCGACTCCCGAGCCGATTATTATCGTGCGTATGTATCCTTATATGTATATATGTATATATTCCGAAGTCGGTTAGATTCAGCAGGTCAGTTTTCCCGTGGATTGGCTTTGCTTAGTTGGAGACATAAGGAGTTGCGCTTGGGATATGTTGGCATCATGACGTGTGGGTGCTGGGCCTCGTTCGCCCCGGCTCACGTAAGTGCATGGCACTGTCGCCTCGGCTTAGTCATCGGGCATAATGACCTCTACACACTATGATAGTGAGTGCTTTGGCCGATGTTTGCCTCGGTTCACCTATCATACGACGTGAGCGCTTTGGCAGATGTTTGCCTCGGCTCACTTATGCTATGGTTGGGGTTTATGTTGGAGATTCGGAGATTTGAACCTTCTGGTGCTATGTTTTGTATGGCGCGATTTTGGGGGTCGCCATCATTCCCGTCCTTTATGCATTACTTGATATTTTAATAAAAAGAGTATTTTGATGTCTACGTGTGAATTGACTCATGTGCCTTTATGTGGAGATTATTACTCTCGTTTATGTTTGCACTTTCTGCTTTACATATTCAGTATGTATTTCATATTGACCCCCTTCTTTCGGGGGCTGTATTTCATGCCCGCAGGTATCGAAGTACATGTTAGGGACCCTCCCTCGTAGGATCTCTATCGACCGTTGCTGTGCTCCCTTTGGCTTCAGGAGCAAGATTTTAGGGTATATACTCATAGATTTTTATTATTTGTACTTTTTACTTACGTATATTCGAGGGACGAAGGGGCCCTGTCCCATCTTATGATTCGGTTTGTCTATATAGAGGTCTGTGAATACATGTGGGTGTGGGATTTTGTATGTGACATTACTGCGTATGTATGAGATTTCCGTTGGGCGATTTTACCGCAGCAGTGACCTTGTCGGCCCGCATATGCATATGTATACATATTTGTTATGTACTGGGATTCTGTTTGCATGTGCGGTTAGTCAGTAAAACAAAGGAAACTCTGCCAAAATTTTTTTGGTAGATTCCTTGGCTGTAATAGTTGGTCTTTTGGGTTAGTGTTTGTCGGGGTGCCCATTCGGCACTAGTCATGGCCCCCGGATTGGGTCATGACATTAATGATGGTATATGCAGTCCTTCTCAAAATATATAACCAAACCAACATTAGGATCGAACTCATAGGGAATATGGTTTAGACCTGGAGTGATTAGGATGAAGTTAAATGAGTTAACCTACTTATCTCCCGAAAGAGGGATATTGTATTTGCATGAAATAAACCTAAACTAGAAGAAAATATTTTAAAATTAGTGAGAGAAGTAACTAGGATATTGTGTCACCCATGAATTCCTAACTTAGTACTACTAGATGATCGTGATCTTTCCTAGAGTGTAGCATGCAGAACGGTAAGTTAAATTTTCCAAACTCTTTGATCCAAGCGAGAGGTAAATTTCAGTATGTGATTTGATCATCCCTGTAGTGTGATATTAATAACCTTTATCTTTTGTTCCAGTGCAACCTCAACGTCCCCTTGATCCTATTTGGTTGATTAGACGAGAGCAATCACATCGAATCTTATTAATTAATCTATTTTCCTGTTCATTACTACTTTGATCTAGTCACTAAGAATTAGGTGGGTTTTAACATTGGCCACCATTAAAAAGAATTCATAACAAAGAGAATTAATTAATACATGTATGCACACTTTCCAAGAATTATGAATTGTCTGATTTTGCCTAATCAGTTTTTCATGGTTTCCACAACCCTAGTTGTGGATTTAGTTATACATAGTCATTGTTGATGAAAGAATCATGTTAGAAAGTAGCATAAGTGAATACTTACAATGATGAAGTTAAGAATAAACAATCCAAAATTCTCCACAAGAATTCACAATGTAACATTTTTAATGTAATGATCAAAAGATATGAAGTCTCGCAAGTGTTTTTCTCCTGCACTTCTCTGTTAGAAAGACCTAACAAAAATATTTATACCAAGTAAAATACAAATCCATAAGGAAGTAGAAAAACTAGATTCGACAGCTTCTACCATATGAAGATCCATGACCCATACCTGGGCTTCATACTATAAATCTACAAAAAATTGACTTCAGTTCTACAAGATCTTGTTACGGGTCATCTTCAGACTTTCAGCCCATAGAGGATTTCATCTGATGAATCTTCATAAACACTTAAAACTCTGATCCTCTATGCACGAACCCAATCCACGACTTGTGAAAGATTCTTCGACTCATATGACAGTTCATGGATGCAACATCTAAAACTTGGCCCTTCATTGGATCTTGCTTACGAAACCTCTTTATGGCTTGTGGAAATAACCATGGGCCGTAGAGTTGCTCGTAAATCTTCAAAAATTGCAATTGTATGTATCTTTTCCCAAAATCATGCCAAATCCTATAATATAAACATAAAAATACATAAAATCCACTAACATCGCTTTCAGAACACATAAAATTTCTAATTTTAAGCATAAAAACGTATTGTATTCTGATAACACATCAACACCCTCAACTTAAAATTGTTGCTTGTCCTCAAGTGATGGACCTCAATTTATATAAGTAGTATAGCAACACATTGACCTTAATCTAATAGAATACATTATCTCTAAATCAATTACCATTACTAAACTAAATAATCAATGCATATCAAATAGTCATTAAACAAACCAATCCATAATAACATGAGTGACAGTGTAACTATGACAAGCAAGGTAACCATAGACACGCAACAATCACTGAAATAACCTAGGATCAATAGTGTAATGCAAATGCTCTAATAAAAAGAAATCCTATATCCTACTCATGATAATATTTTCAAGTTTAATGCTCGGGACTAACAAAATTACTCGCACTCACAACAAATATTCACACATTGCACTTAATACCATATGCTTGTTATGTAAGCTTATGGGATTTGTATGATGTTTTAGGAACATAGTGACTAGTTGCCCTCCTTGACACTGTGTTATTCAATACATTTGCCTACTGACACTGTTATTTTCAACTCACTCTTCCCTTCTCCTATTTCAAACCTTTCCAGGTTCCTCACTTACACTTTTAAGCTCATTACCTTTTATTTTTCATATTCTTTTACTTTTTAGCATATTATTTAGGCATCTGTGCATTATTCTAACACCCATAACACAGTTTTGACCTTTCTTCATGTATCACTAGTTTCCACCCTATTTAATGTGATTTTTCATAAACAAGCCACCCTTAACTTATGTTTTTGGCTTGAGGTGAGGTGCACAATATCCAACCAATGAACTAGGTCCAATTTTAGTAGCCATCCTCAGCTTATGCTTTTTTTCCTCAGTCAAGGTGAACAATATTCAAGGAAGGACCAGGGCTAAATTCAAGATTTCACATTCAAAAATGCTTGGTTACTTAGATGTTTACAAAGAAAAAGGTACATGTCAAGCTCAAACATTAGGACCAAGGTATACGTCATGAATTTGGCTAGTTATTTAGGCTAAGTAGGCTAATATGAATAATGACCTAAGATCCTTTCCTAACCAACTAACCTACAGTCTTAATTAGAGCAACAGGGCGTGTTCTGAATTGAAACACTGTATAAGAATTATGCAAAGAAGCTCACACATACTTGGCACTTATTAACCAATCAACATAGACTATCAAATCATGTTTTCCATCAAAATTAAACCTCACTTATCAAGACAAGCACTGCCAATCATTGGTTTCCCATGGTTGTTATCAAAACTAGCTCACACAAAAATTTTAACGGGCATCTTTTTACACAAAACAAACATATATGATAGACTTTAAAACAATATGCTAATAATACTACTTGTAAATTCTAAACATGCTAGTTCAAAAAAAATAAATGTCCTTAAGGCAAGAACAAAGGCAAAAAAAACCCCTCGGACTCAAATTTTGGGTTAGTTATAGGCCATGGTCACTCAGACATAATTAAGGCCTATAACTACCCACACTACATCAAAAAGAGTTTGCATTGTTGTCACGACCCAAGCCTAGGGCCTAGACGTGACCAGCGAATGGGGAACCAGAAGGAATCCCAAATAAGCCTCATAGCATATCATTACACATCCTTGGTCGCGGAATCAATTAAAATGACATTAAATGATAAGCTTAAACAAGGGGGAATTGGTACAAAGAGAACATCGTTCATATTATTAGAAACAAGAGTCAATAGAGTCAAAACTCATAACATAGATACAACATCTATCCAACAACACCTCCACTACATAAAGGTAAGAGCGGGAAGAAAAAGAAACCAGGCTCATACTCATAGTCAAAACATCATAAGAAGAATGAAAGTCTTAATACATAGCAAGAGATCATAAGTAATGTCCTCGGAATGGAGGACTCACCAACAAGTGTGAGCGAAGTCATACTAGCCACGTAGAGGAGGATGCCAAAGAGGAACTCCGGTTCCTATATGGTGATATCATGTAAGAAAGAGTATGTATTAGTATATTTGAATGTACTAAGTATATGGGATGCAATGCAACAACAGATGGGCATCATAATCAAAATATATAATAATAACTAGTAGGTAGCATAATGACAATATGGTATGTATAACCAACTATTAAGTAAGTCATTCTTTGCAAATCGTTCATCATACATAGATCATAATATAAGTGTGTAAAGAAGCCTCATAAGACCTTTTTGAGCCACCTTCCATAAGGGAGCCCGTCCCCTTTCGGATTAAGTAACCTTCTTTATGGGAGCCCATCTCCTCTCGAATTACGTGGCCCTTATCATGGGAGCCCATCGCTTTTCGGATTAAGTGACCTTCCTTATAGGATCCCATCTCTTTTCGGATTAAGTGGCCTTCCTTATGGGATCCCATCCCTTTTTGGATTAAGCATTTCAAAGTACTAGATCATCAAACCATTAAATTTAAATCATCATTTTCTCATAATATAATCATCGTAACATCATTTAGCGCATAATACATGCATTTGACCTTCAATTCCTCAAGAAACCATAACTAGATATTTTATCAAACACTTGGTGGGTGTGAAATAGTATAAGATCATGCAATTTAGAGATGAAATCATGCAGGTAAATTCATCATAAAATGATCATTCAATACTTTGCAACACCCTCAAGCAATATACATCAAAACCCCTCATCAAATCCAACATCAGATCCAAGAATTGAAGCTCTAAACATGTTAAAACAACCATACTTTCATGAACTAAAATCATTGTGCAGTAAATTTCTCAATATACAAATCCACATGTAAAATAAACTTTAAATCATACAATATTAATTAAAATAAGGTTTAGGCACTATGGGAGGAAGGAACCAATGGTTTGACACCACTTACCTTACATCTAAAGTTGCTTGGAATTGAGATTGGGAAGAATGGAGGATTGGAAATGATCTTGGAATCCAATCTTGTTCTTGGGTTCCCTTGAAATTGAATTGCTCTAGATGGAGGCTCTTGATAGGATTTGAGAGTGTGTTTGATATGCGAGTAATGAGTTTTTATGGTTTGAAATAGGTTTTAGGTCTTTTGGGGAGGTTAGAATAGCATTGGAAGTCTAAAAAGGTCATTAGAGTAATTAGCATTTACGAAAATGCCATTAGTGAACGGATGGAAAAATTGGCAATGTGTCATCTCACTGGAGGGTTCACTGGTCGTGCAGCACTCCATGAGTTGTGTGGAGTGCCAGTGTGAATTGCCTTAGTGAAAAAAATTGAAGTTGGGAAACTTAGAAAAATTGGCGTCTCGTCACTTTGACGGACCACTTTATAGACCGTGTACTGGTCCGTCCCACCTTACTTAGACAAAACAAATGTTGAATACCACCACATGTCTAGGTTCCACAGGCCGTACCACTCCACACGGCCCATAAACAGTGCCCGTGGCACTACCCTTAGCCACAATTTCACCAATTTCCAACAAGCGCCCTTTGGCACATCTTGTAGCCATCCCCACGGTCAGTGGTGAGTCACACGGCCCATACCACTAGCCGTGACACCTTCCTTAGTGCAAAATATGTCCTTTTCCAACCCAATCTGCCCCAAATAGCCCATCAAAGGCCACACTGGCCATCAAACAGTCCATGTGACAACAATGCATGGGAGGGCCTCACCAAAATGATCAAAACTCCTTCATGCGACCTCAGAATGAGGTGAAACCAAGTGCGTTGCGAAGCTAACTCAAAGGGATTTTATTTGACATGTCTTGGTCCACCCAGTTCCAAATGTGCTAAGAGTTGTGCTAGTTTAATGTTGACTTTGTACGAAATAACACCCAAACTCAACTTGGAGGGAAGCCTTGAACTAGTTTAGCTACTAGGAGCCTCCCATGAACCTAATACACCGCAAAACTAACCAAATGAGGCTTGAGATATGGATACATGAGGGCATAGAGTTATGGGGTGTCACAATATCTCTCCCTTGTGAATATTCGTCCTCGAATGTCAAAGAAACGTACACAAGGAAAGATGAAGACTTTAGCCCAAACATGAATGCAACAATGCACATAAACATGATTTTCAAGAAAATTTCAACATGTACATCAAAATTTTCCTAACCTTATTAACATGAACATTAATGCATGAAATGATATAATGGCCGAAACATGAGACTTGAAATCATAAAAGGACTTGACATGTCATAATAAGCTTGAATAGAATGAAAGAGATTTGGATATTCCTTCTCCATGCTTGCTCAGGCTCCCCGAGAAACACATATGAATAGACGACTCTTCCAAAGTGGGCCTTGACGAACACCACATCCTCATTAATCAACCTCTCCACTCATCCATCAAAAACCTCTATCGGGACGTCCTTCCAGGATAACTTATCCTCCACCTCACCCACAACTTCAAAGAGTTCTAGAACACTAGAGTCACCAACACATCCTATTAACCTAGAAGCTTGTCAAACCGGACAAACCATACTCCTATCCATAGGACATTCCCAAACTTATGCAACCTTACCAACCTCCCTCTACACTCTATAAGGACTAACAATCCTTAACTCAATTACCAACCTTAAACACACCTAACCCACATGGTATCATAACCAAATCTTACTAGTAACAAAGGAATAATGAAAGAAATACCAACTCCCAGAACCATCAAAGCATGCAAAACAAAATCTAGGAAAATTTCTAATTTATCGGTAGCATCATCGGGCACCTCATCCCTTCCTTGCCTTCTTTGAAGAGCATAGAACCTATTTTGCCTAGGAGGATCCCCTTGACCTTTAGGGCACCATCTCTACCTTCGGTTTGAGCATGGGGACAATCAATAACCATGTGACCCATTTCACCACATCAAAAGCAAGCACTAGAGCTCCTCCAACATGGGCTACCATGGTTTTTCCTACACGTGGAGCACTTGGTCTTAGGACCTCCAGTATTATCACCTTAGCATCTTGGGTTATCATTAGCAATCCTTCTGTTAAGAGCATTGAAGGACCCTTGGCCTTGATGGAACCGACTATCCTTGGAACCTTGAAACTTATCATCAATGCGTGCCCTCTTGGCCTCTCTACTCCTCCTCTTCCTAAACTTCTCTTCTTCCATTTGTTCGCATAGGTCATAAAATAGGACAAGTACAGGTAACCAATCAACACAGCAGACCGACACTCTTCACTCACTAAGTCAGACACCTCCATCACGAACTTGTTCATTCTAGACCTTGGGTCTAAAACCAAGTATGGAGAAAACTTTGAAAGTTGGTTGAACTTGAGGGCATACTCCCTTACACTCATTGACCCTTATCTCAAATTTAGGAATTCCACCAATTTAGCTTCCCTAAGCTCAAGAGGCAAGAACCGATTATGGAAAGTCACTTTGAACTCTTCCCAAAGCACCACGTAGATAACTCACTTCTTGTCCTTACATTGGTCATACCATATTTGTGCTACTCCTTTGAGTTTGTAGGCTACCAACTCCACTTTTTCTTCTAGCCTCATACCCATAATAGCCAATATCTTGTAGACCTTATCAATGAACTCTTGAGGGCCCTCATCAACCTTTGACCCGTAGAATTTTGGGGGATTCATTCTTATGAAATGTCTCATCCATGAAGCCGGTGTTGGAGCATGAGGGGGTTGGTTTCCTTGATTGGCTTTATTAGCTACAACTTGTGCAAGCAAGGTGAGAGCATATTGAAGCTCCCCATTTTCTAGTTGCTCCTTGGGAGTGCGAGCCCGTCTTCTCCTTGTATTTTACATGATCTAGCATAGCAAAGAACAATGGTTTGGGGGGAAACTTACTCTAACTCTATGGCATGACTTAGAACATGAAAAAGGGAAACATTTCCTAAAAGGTATCATAGCCTCCTTTTCATAGTTCTGGTGCACAACACAACTATTAATAAGACTCTAATAGATACGATGTCTTCGACTCCGAGGATCTATCAATCTAGTGCTCTGATACCATCTTTGTCACGACCCAAGCCTAGGGCCTAGACATGACCGACAAATGGGAAACTTGAAGGAACCCCAAACAAGCCTCATAGCATATCATTACACATCATTGGTCACCGAATCAATTAAAATGACATTAACTGATAAGCCTAAACACGGGGAAATTGGGACTAAGGGAACATCGTTCATATCATAAGAAACAAGAGTCAATAGAGTCAAGACTCATAACATAGATATACCATATGTCCAACAACACCTCTACTACACAAAAAAAAGAGTGGGGACCAAGACAAAGTAACTAGGCTCACCCTCATAGTCAAAACATCATCAAAAGTGAGAAAGTCTTAATATATAGAGAGAGATCATAAGTAACATCCTCGGAATGGAGGATTCACCAACAAGTGTGAGCAAAGTCGTACTAGCTACGTGGAGGAGGATGCGCAAGAGGGACTACGGTTCATACTTGGTGATATCATGTAGGCAAGACTATGCGTTAGTATATTCAAATGTATTAAGTATGTGGGATGCAATGAAACAAGAGGTAGATATCATAATCAAAATACATAATAATAACCAATAGGTAAAATATTAACAATATGGTATGTATAACAAACTCTTAAGTAAGTCATGTTTTGTAAATCATTCATCTTACATATATCATAATATAAGTGTGTAAAGAAGCCTCAACCAACATAACATAAGACCTTTTGGATCCACCTTCCTTACGGGAGCCCATACCATTTTGAATCTTCCTTATGGGAGCCTATCCCTTTTTGAATAAAGTGGCCCTCCTTATGGGAGTCCATCCCTTTTTGGATTAAGTGACCTTTCTTATGGGATCTCAATCCTTTTTGGATTAAGTGGCCTTCCTTACGGGATCCCATCCCTTTTTGGATTAAGCATTTCATAGAACTAGCTCATCAAACCATTACATTTAACTCATTATTTTGTCATCATATAATCATAATAACATTATTCCTCATAAGACATGCAACGGACCTTGAATTCGTCAAGAAACTATAACCAAACATTTTATCAAACACTTGGCAGGTGTGAAATTGTAGTATAAAACTATGCAGTTTAGAGATAAAATCATGCAAGTACATTCACTGTAAAACCATTAATCAATACCTTGAAACATTCTCAAGCAATATAAATTAAAAACTCCTGACCAAATCTGACATTATATCCAAGATTTGAAGCTCAAAACATGCTAAAACAACTATACTTTCATGAACTAAAATCATTGTGCAATAAATTTCTAAATATACAAATACACATGTAAAATCAACTTTAAATCATGTAATATTAATTAAAAGAAGTTTTAGGCACCATGAGTGGAAGGATCCAATGGTTCAACACCACATACCTTAGGTCTAGAGTTGCTTGGAATTGAGATTGGGAAGAATGGAGG
>JAABOM020106189.1:0-25254 GCA_011800125.2 Solanum clarkiae
ATGGAATAAAGCAAAATGGCTCTTTAAACTATCTGCGCTTCTTTCAATTGTGAAGTAGCAGTTAGTCAATGCAACTTGTGAAACTCATCATGGGTCATCTGGAAACAGTCACGCTATGTTTTTAAACATTAGGGTTAGGCTGCGTACATCCGACCCCCCTTTACCCTGCAATGGGCGGGAGCCTTTGAGGCATTGGGATAATGTTGTTGTTGTTGTTGCTTATGTCTTGTTGCATTGCATCCTATATACTTAGTACATTTAAACGTACTAACACATACTTTTGCCTACATGATATCACCATGGAGGAACCGGAGCTCCTTTTGATCATTCTCCACGTGGCTAGTGAGATTATTCGAAGATAAGCTTGGTGAGTCCTCAAGTTCTGGGACACTATCTACTTCTCTTGCTATTTCTAAGACTTCTTTATGTCGAACATTTGACATTATAAAGGTGAGCCGAAAAGTGTCCTGTCCCCCACTCCATTCTATGTTTAGAAGTGTTGTTGGAATACTATGATGTATTTATTCTATGAGCTTGACTCTTCATGTTTTTATGATTATAAAAGATTTCCCTTGGTCCTGCTTCCCTTTTTATATTATCTCTTGTTGTTGTTTTACTTTACTTTCGCGACCAAGGATATGCGATTGATATGCTAAGAAGCTTGTTTGGGTCCCTTCGGGTTCCCATTCGTCGTGTCATGTCTAGGCCTTAGGTTTGGGTCGTGATAGTGAGATTCGACCCTAACCTCTAAAGTTGAGTTATAATATTAATGACAACTGCCCCTGCTTCTTTTGAGTAGCCGGGTTGAGCGACATAAAAAATGGCATCGTTGTCGGGGAATAATAGGCGTATTGAGTTGATTTAGGACTTGCACTTTCCTCTTTTTGATTTGAGTAGTGAGTACTTTTTCTTGTTTTCTTTATTTTTCTTCTTGTTGTATGGATAATTGTGATGAAATCTTGCTTGAGAAATGTAATCCCTTTTACTATCTCCTTCCGACTATTGCACTTCACGGTGATAAAAATGGCGTTGAGGAAGTGAATGGAGATCAGAGTGTTGTGAGTCAAGATTGGCTCACGGATTTGACTCTTAGACTTGCCAAAAGAGTAGCCCTAAGGCACCAATTGCTCAACACAAGGGACGATCTCAAGAGCCTGCCTGTTGCTAGAGGTTATGAGTTGGAATGGTTTGAATGGAAAGTTGATGTTTTGGAGGTCGACTTAAAGCTAAGCAACAAAGTAAGTGAGACTCCCTCCTCAAATATGATCATGATGAGTTGGAGTCTCAAGAAGAAGAATTGGAGCTTGATATGAAAGAAGTCTTGAGCCTATGCATTTCATCAAGTAATCATCCAAGAGGCCAAAATTGATGAAATAATATAAAAGTTGCAACAACAAACTATGGAAATCTTAAATGGAAACTTTGGTTCATTTGAAGTCGAGAGTGTTTCCTACTTGGAGGACACAAGGTGTGAAGCTCAGTTTGAAGAAAACTTTTTGACACTCCCGTGTCTACCCAAGGAACCTAAAAGGAAAGTTGATAACAAGTTAGGTAGACAATTCAAGTCCTCAAAGTAGAGCTCAAATAAAAGATTGTCTTGAAATTTGGGGGGGGAGGGGAGAGAGATTCATTGTCTCAAAGTGGAAACACAAATAGGTGGTGAATTATTTTTTGTTCATATTTAAATAAATTCTTGTATTTTAAAATTTTAAAATAGCCTCTTGATTTTCATTTTCTATTTTTGTCTAACCTTCACAATTTTCAAGTCTTTGGAAGTGGTTCTGTACATGTTTTAAAGTGCCAAGATGATTGGAGTTGAAGAAATAGGTGGAAACAAAAACAAAAATTGCAAAAAGATTAAATGGGGCCGTTTGGACTGCACTTTAAGACCCAGGCTTCACTCACTGCACAAGGGCAGATATTCCAATTATAGGCCTGGGATGGCCCAAAGTTTTAGAGAATCAGCCCAAGTCTCGCACCTAGTTTACGTCCGCGAAGGAGGCCAAATGTCCACGATCACAAAGTGCACAAAGGCAATGAATTGCGATCACGCATGTAGGTCTGCGAAGGTGGAGAATTGACGGGTGCATTTAAGTGAAAAGACAAGTCACTTGTGATTTTGTCTCTTAATTGCAGAAAAGGAGAACACGAGTGAAAGGTAATCAGTCAACGACTTTCAACTCAAAATTCAAAGGGAATCTCTTAATGCTCTCCTCTCTTTCATCCTTTTTGGATTCTCTGCTCTAATGTATGTGTTTCCTAACCTTTCTCTATTCTTTTTAATCAAATAAAACTGCTTACTACCACGAAAATGGCTTGATGTGGTAAGAGATAAGTAAAAATCTTCTTATCATGTTGCTATCTTGACATTATGAAGATCTCTTTTTCCATTCTTTATGTTCTTAGGCATAGATATATGCTATTATAGTGTCCCATATCTGGGTATGTTAAGAAACCAATTCTTGGCTTGAATGTTGGAATGTGACATGAATTGAAGTTCTTATTGGTTGAGTGATGCTTGGATAGTGATGGTATGATATTGGGGATGAATTAGGGGTATTATTTTGTTAAATCTTGATTAAACTGTGTGCCTTCCATATGTTCGACGAAATGCCCCTTTGAGTTTTGAATGCTGGTGACTGTTGTCTTCTATAACACGAACACTATGATGCGAATGCAAGCTTCTGGAAATTCTCTGTTCTCCATGTACGCGGATATCCTTCCGCAACCGGAGAGGCTTAGAGTAACTGACTCTTTCATCGCGCCTGAGTACCCACGAATGTAAAAAATAGTTATGTATTGTTCAAATAACAACAATGCTTCACTGTTTAATCCAAACTTCTTCCAATTAATTTCCTTGGTCTAAATTTTTTCTAATACACGATTTAAATGCCTATAAGATATTTTTTTGTGTTGATTTTGATTATAGGTCTAATTGGTTGAAAATGGATCCTGAGCAAGTACTTCATGAGAATGAAATCTTTTCAGAGGTGGAAGAAGAAACCTACTTTGATCAACTCCAATTCCTCTCAGCCAAATGTGCCCGAAAATATGATGAGTATTTGATCCAACCCGTGATGAGAGTGCTATGAGTGACCGACTTGAGCATATGAGCCGGAGGTAGGGTAAGATAGACGAGAGGCAGAAAAAGTTCAGGAGCATGAAAAGAAGAAGAGCTGATTTCTGAACAAGATGATGAGCAACTTGAGGTAGCTATGTGGGTCTAATTCTTTAGATCTTAACGATGAGTTGACCATCTCTTCGGGCTCGAGTACCGAGTAATCATTTCAGGGAGTCCCTCATATTCTCTTTTATTTTCTTATTGTGATGTGAGGACACAACATCATATTTAGTTAGGGGTGATCTTATGACTTGATTATGAATATTGCTTCACATTTTGTATACTCTAGATTTGTTGGCACTTGCAGACTCTTGCTTGCTTTGTATTGATGATGTGCCCTTGCCGGGCTTGGTTTTTGTTGATTATGGTATGTCTTTGTCGGGCTTGTATATCTATTATCTTTAGGTTTATCTATTTTAGTAGATTTGGTAGCTTCTTATTTTTCTTTTTTATGGTGTGTATAATTGATGGTTCCCTATGATGGATGGAGTGACGACATTCTTAAGGGCAAATCGTCGATTGGATATATGAGTATGTATAAAATATAGTCTTTGGTGAAGTCTGAGTAGCTATTGACTCGTGTTGGAGCTATACATTGGGATTATGACTTATTTGGTACTAATATATTTAGTTAAGTGTTGTGGATTATGATAAAGATATACCCCTCAAATATTTGAAAGTTTAATGATTTTAGGTTGATTATGAGACAACACTTTGATCTCTTTCGGTGACTCTTACTTGCTAGATGGACATAAATTGAAAAAATGAGTCCCTTGTACTTTACTTGAGAGATATATTGATCTGTTCTTATTTAATTTGCATGTCATGTGTGCTGTGAGTTTTTATTTTTTTATTGTGTGCACTTATGTCACCTAGAACTTACCTTGTTAGTCTTGAAATGTTAACCTTGATGGACTTTGGGTGGAAAAATGATCTTAAGCATTCTTTGATTTATATTGAGTCTGCTTAGCCTAATACCAAATGCATTGATTTTATTCTTAAGTTTTCCTTTTGAGCCTAATCATTTCTATTAGCAACCTTAATCACAAGTGATGAACCTTTTTGAAAAGATGTCCCTCGTTTGAACCCTTATCCCTACTTGAGTTGTACATATTTGTGACAATTGAGGCTTTAATCTAAGTTGGGGATGTTGTAGGAGAAAAAGGAAGGGTGTCAACCACTTGGGGGCTTGTTAAGAGAAAAAGAAAAAGAAAAATGAATGGAGGAAAGAAAAGAAAAGAAGAAGAGTGCTTTCAAAATAAAAAGAAAATGAAGAAAAAAAGTGCTTGAGTGAAAAGAATCCTCCAAAATGTTGAAAAATGGTTACAAGTGGGGCACCTAAGTGAAAAGCAAGGGTTAAATGTGCATTGGTGTGATGCAAAGAAGAAAAAGTGGATAAATTGAAATAGAATGAATGTTGTATGTAGGACTGAAGGAGGGTTAGTCACTATTGTCCAAATTGTATCCTACCCTACCCTAAGCCTCCATTACAAGCCTAAAAAGCCCTTCGAGATTTTCAACCAAATGAAATTGAGCCAATGTTGATTAAAATAAAGGCAAGCCTATGGTGTGACATTTTTGTACACAAGATATTTTGTTGAGTGTGAGTGTTCGAGTCCTTATCCCTTGTTCATTGTATATAGTTGTGTGTGTTTTGGGAAATTTTCTTTCTTTTTGTGAGGACATGCATATTGACATGGATTGGTGATATAGATGCTTTTCTAAGTTTGAGTCAAGTGGAACTTGTTAGTTGACTAGGAGTTTAAGTCACTCCTTGAGAATTTGTGTTGTCACTTGATCATCCCTAGAAATGCACTTTGAATTGAAAAAGATGCTTTTGAATTGTAATAGAGTTAAATGATAGGCATCCACATGCTTATGCTAATTGTTGGTACTAACCATTGACATGATCATGATTTAATTATTCTAAAAGTGAATGGGATTGTGTGTTTAAATGGCTAGCCTCTTGAGTTTGGTTTTGTTTTGCTTAAGGACAAATAAAGTCTTAAGTTGGGAGTGCTGATGAGTGCATAACTTGCACCCATTTCTTGCTCTTTTCTTATGATTTTGTGTTGCTAATTGTTGTTTCCCTAGCACACGCAAGTGTACGTCGTTAACCCAAGTAATACTGTGGCTCTTTTCAGAAGCCGGATGTTGAACCCAAAGGACTTGTCAATTAATTATTTATTAAGTTATATTAATTCTAATTATTTATTTAAGCGGTGAACAATTAATCAAAATAGATATTTTTACGTAATCAATGAATGAATCGATCTAGATTATGGTTTAGCTAATAATCATGTTTAACCTTAATTTCATCAAATTGTTTGATTATCTAGTTGCTTATTTATAGGGTTTAAATTACCTAAACAGGGTTGCACGCCTCTATCAGCCTACTTTTATTGACTGCCTAACTACATCGTTAGCGGGGATAAATGTATCAATAAAAATGCTTTAACATTATCTTCCTGTATTATGAACCAAGCGAGATATAAGGGTAGTTGTCATAAGTCTTCTTTACACGACTCAATCTAGAGTCCTAGTTTCCTAGTCGAACAAGCTCCTTATACTATTATGCTCTGTTCATTCCAACATCTCTGGAATCCAGAATGAACAACTAATTTACCCTCCAGTTGACCAGACTATGAAGTATAGATAAAAGGGATACAGGAACAACTAATATGATAAAGAAATATTTCGAGTTAATAATGACTAAACAATCTTCTTATTATCTACCATAAATCTTAGAACGAGAAGTTTAACTCCACATAGACATGAAAAAATTACCATAAATCATTCAAAGATAAATGTACAAATAAATATTATTGGAGAAGAAAAGATGAAATCAAAATTCTTCGACCGCCACGACGGCTTCTATTTCTCTCTAAGTCAAAAGTTATGTAAAATCTAATTTTATGAAATATTTATATGTGTAGGAAAACAATCCCAAATAAAATAACTCAGTCCAAAATAAATTAATTGGGTTTCCTCGAAATAGTGCTGCATCGACTTCACTTGATTTTGCTCGCCCATAATTGCCACGTGTCAACAACGTCCAATTGCAATTCACAATTTGAACAACAGGCGTACATATATATAAAAATATATTATTATATTCAGTTTAATCTATTAAATTGTCTGCTTGATTTTCCTTCTGTAATCTTTCCTTTTTAATTCATTTTAGCTCCAAATCTCTTCATTTTCGTGTCAATTTAATCCTACAAATAAAATACACTATTTAGCACAATCCATAAAATTTATGCTAAAAAATAAAAGTATTAAATATGAGGTAAACAATGACTAAAAATATTTATTTTTGGCCTAACATCACTACCCCACACTTAAACTTTTGCTCGTCCTCGAGCAACTATTAAAGCTCATTAAAAAAATTATATAGGACCACTGGTTTGGTTGATACAAATAATTTAGGTCATCCAAAAAATATCATGTATACTTCCAAATCTTTATGAAAGATATTCAAATAAATAACAAACTTTTAACCTCCTAGCCTCAAGGAAGGACTCCAGCTTATCAAATTTAAGTTTTGCTCACCTAAACTCTCAAAGAAGTTAATAACATCACTTATCTATCATGAAACAAGTGCCCTCACACGAAGAAATAGTTCCCACATTAAATTCAAAAGATTAAATATAAATTAAGGACTTTGCATTAAAGAACATCTCTCACTCTCACAAAGAATTCACATGTTTACACAAAGAACCATAGGCTTGCCCATTATGTACATCTCCACTAATTAAGCATGCTTGAATAGAATCAACTAGGACTTTAATAGGTTGTAATGTAAGCTATGAGATGGGTAGGAAAACTATATAATAGTGACTTACACTTCCCTAATCACTTTGCACTTTTAGACTGCATCACCCATTATCTTCTTTTCTTTATTTTTTTCAGCCCTCTCTTCAATAATTATTTCACTAGCAAACTCATCTTATCAAGAACGTTTCACTTTTTTTTCTAACTATTTTTTTCTTTTTTCTTTTTCATGATACATTCTTTCAAAGAGGACTTTTTCATTTCCATGCAACTATTTTTGATCACCTTTTACCACTTAATCTTCCCTTTTCTTCAAATTTAACAATTATAATAAGTTTATGCTACAGTTCTCAAGGAAGCAAAGTGCAAAAACTAGAGATTCAATAAAATCGGATCAGGGTAAAAATATGGCTACCAACAAAAACTTATTGGATCAAAAGGGCTAACTAGTGATATAATATTAGAAAAGGCTAAAATTTTACCAAACAAATTAAAGAAAGCCTATTGTCATTGCTTAAATAAAACAATACTTTTTAGTTTCAGACTAATATGCAAAATATGGAATAAACAAATTTTCAGCACACATGGCACAAGTATCAATCAAGATGGATCAATTCCACTTCTAAGAGAGATAGGGTCATAACAAACATAAAATAAAATAAAATAAACTACATATAGAGTCATCACCACGAACCTAGATGTCAAATAATTTATAATTTAATTAGCAATCAAGCATTCATAGAAAAGTACTACTCAAGATTAAGCCTAAATATCAAATACCCAAGAGGTCGAAGATTTTTTCTTTTCTCTACAAAAAAAAATAAAAAAATAAAAATTTACTTCCTTAAAAAAATAAAATAAAAGATACTCGGTTCAAAGGCCCCCCACTCAGAAAAGAACCGAAAAAAAACTAAGGGGTGAGCTAAGTGTGCTTCTACTAATTAAAAAAATATTAAAAAAATAAAATCTTTTTCTAATTTTTTTGAATTATTTGTTTATTTGTTTGTTTTTAACTTTTTAATTTTTTTATTTTTTTAAAAATATTAAATAAACCTTGAAGCACAGTCCCCCCTAAATAATATATTTGGAAGAATTCTCAGCCGACACTTGGAAAGATTCTATGTCCTCAAAGCATCAATTAAAATATAAAATAAGGGTAAGAAAAACTCCCTGAGACCTTTACACCTAGCTAGAAGCATCTTCTTTCAATATCCATCGACAGTTGTATGCACCCCACACTAAAGCTCAAATTGCTCCTTTGCTTCAAATTTTGGGTACTTAGACTTCCCCTAATCTGCAAAAAATAAAAACACAAAAAAGAAATGAAAGTGACACTAAAATAAAAAAATTTAAAAATAAAAATAAAAAGCTGCATTACAATTGGGTTGCCTCCCAATAAGCGCTTGATTTAACGTCACGTCACGACTCAAGTTACCATCGATTTTTCTCTCCACTTTGAAGATATGAATTGCACCCCTAATTTTGCATCTATTTTTCTACTTCTCTCAAGGGGCGATGGTATGAAGATAAAGGAACCAAGTAATAAATATCGCATCTTACAATTCTTGGCCCTTAGATGAGAAATGTAATTTTGTGATTTGTTGCTCAACAAATTTAAGAATATAGACATATTGTTCCTCTTTTTTACGCTCTTTCATAGGCTCAGATAACTAGATTGATATCTCATTATCCAAGCACAAAGTAGAAAAATGATAGAAATAAGGCCTAATATGTCCTTATTCATGAATTTTATTATTATTTACATTCTTATGTGTACTCTTCTCAATATCAAAAATTGGTGATTGGACATCATACGCCTTAATCTGTGTGTTCAAGTGAGCCTTCTTGTCATGAACTGCTGATCCAAATTAATTTATCTCTAGTTTGAGCTTAATTTCTGCTATATGAGTAGCTATTTTTGTGAGGTTGGCATTCGCTTCTTTTTGTTGCTCCATTGTCTTCTCCTGTAGCTCCAATATTTGCCTCAATAGCTCACTAGTACAAGCTTTTTATTCTGCATGCTCCACTTCATTACTCCTACCAACATCACATACAATAGAAGAATAATAATTGGGGTTCGAGAGAGGGAGATATGAGTTCGGGCAATCATCCCAATGATCATTTTGACTACCACATATATTACAGACATTCTATTCAAAGGATTAGATAGGTGTGCACAATCTGCTCTTCTGAATAGTATGACATTTGATATCCAAGTGAGGTCCATTACAATATTGACAAGGATATCTACCACCCAACTACCATTTATCCCAATCATTCATATCAATAAGAGTACTAAAAGGAATATTTATTTATTTTATTTTATTATTATTTTTTTCTTAAAAATATTTGCAGAGAAAAAAATAAAATAATTAAAAAGAATGAAATATTAAAAGAAACACTTAAACAAATAAAAGGAAAAGAAAAATATAACCTAGAAAAATAATTAATTTCTATGTCTCCGGCAACAACGCCAAAAACTTGTTGCTTTCCTAGCACACGTAAGTGTATGTGGTCAACCCAAATAATACAGTGGCTCTTTCCAAAATACGGATGTCGAACCAAAAAGACTTGTCGATTAAATATTTATTAAGTTATATTAATTCTAATTATTTATTTAAGCGGTGAACAATTAACCAAAAGAGATATTTTTACACACTAAATGTATGAAATGATCTAAGATTATGGTTTAGCTAATAATCATGTTTAGCCTCAATTTCATCAAATTATTTGATTTTCTAGTTGCTGATTCACAGGGTTTGCATTGCCTCAATAGGGTTGCACACCTCTGCACGGGCCTACCTTTATTAACTTTCTAACTACATCGTTGAGCGGGTATAGACACATCATAAAAATGCTTTAACATTATCTTCTTATATTATGAACCAAGCGAGGTGTAAGGGTAGTTGTCACAGGTCTCCCTTACACGAATCAATCTAGAGTCCTAGTTTCTTAGTCGAACAAGCTCCGTATACTACTGTGCTCTATTCATTCCAACATCTCTCGAATCTAGAATGAACAACTAATTTACCTTCTAATTGGCTAGACTATAAAGTATAGATAAAAGCGATATGGGAACAAGTAATAGGATAAATAACTATTTCAAATTAATAATGATTAAACAATCATCTTATTAGCTATCATAATCTTAGAACGAGAAGTTTAACTCCACATAAACATGAAGAAATTACCACAAATCATTCAAAGATAAATGTAAAAATAAATATTATTGGAGAAGAAAAGATGAAACCAAAATTCTCCGGCCTCCACGATGGCTTCTATTTTTTTCTAGGTCAAAATTTATGTAAAATCTAATTTTATGGAATATTTATAGGTGTAGGAAAAAAATTCTCAAATAAAATAATTGAGTCCAAAATAAATTAAAATTGGGTTTCATCGAAATAGTGTTACGTCGACTTCACTTGATTTTGCTCGCCCATAATTGCCATGTGTCAGCAACGTCCAATAGCAATTCACAATTTGAACAACAACGTACATATACATATACATATACATATATATAACTATATTATTATATTCAATTTAATCCATTAGGTTGTCTGCTTGAGTTTTCTTCTATAATCTTTTCTTTTTAATTCATTTGAGCTCTAGATCTCTTTATTTTTGTGCCAATTTAATCCTACAAATAAAATACACCATTTAGCACAATCCATAAAATTTATGCTAAAAAAGGATAAATAAAAGTATTAAATATAATGTAAATAATGACTAAAAATATGTGTTTTTGGCCCAACATCACAAATCTCATAACATGAGGCTAATTATGCTTAAAATGCTATATATTTTAGGTACATATGGGTTAGATTTGGCTTTGCTGAGAAGAATTAAGGATCAGAGCTGAATTAGAGCCAAAAAGAGCTGAAATGCACAAAATGGTACCTAGCAGCAGATACACTCCGTGAACGCAGCCTTGAGGCCCATGATTTTGGAGATGTGGCATGCAAAGATGCGCGAACTCTCTAAGCCCTAGCGCGATCGCAGAATGTCACAGTAACCAACATTGGGGCAACTTTGGAATTTCACCATTTTTAGTCCGAAAATCACATATACACACACTCCTAACCCTAATTCTTTATACAAGGAGATACATTGAGACATTGAAAATACACTCGTACATCTTGAAGAAGATAAACACACCTTAGTGTGGATGTTAGTTTAGGGTGAGGATTTAGAGCAAGTTTTCTACAAATTCTTGAGTGGATTGAAGAGTGTGAACTTCACATGTATTTATCTTTCACTCACTCTTTCTTTCCTTGTTCTTGAATGCTAAATTTGTAGATTTAGTTAAAGCTTGGATGTTGATTTATACATAGATCTTGATTATTTCTCTCGCTTTCATGCTTAGTTGATAATTTACTTGCAAAATCAATATGGTTTCTCCTATATTGCTTCAATTTCTTGAATTGATTTATAGGTTCATATATATCTTCTTGTATAAATTAGATTTGAGGTAGCTACTTGACTATAGCTTTTATTGCTCTAGTGGTGTAGTTGAGAGGAGGATTGCACGATAATTATAGGTTTATAAGTTGAGAGCCTCAAAAGGGACTCAACAGCTAAGGTCTTGGGAGTTTTGCTTTGAGGTGCTCAAACCAGGAGTGTCTTGGAGTGGCTCACGTAAGAGGTCATAGCTAGCTCTTGCATTTTGCTAGCCGGGGTGATTACAAGCAACCTAACCTACCTATAGAGTTAATTTGATGCTAAGTATGATGGATCGATTGAGTTTTGATTGATTCCAATATCTCCTATCCTCGCTCCCTTGCTTGATCAATCCTTACCCAATTGTTTCTTAGGAGTAGTTGTAGTTTAGTTTCCCCCCATTTTAGTTATAACTCTTGCTTGGTTCTCATTTATCGAGTCAAAATCTAATAGCCATAGGTCCTTGCTCTGCTCATTCACCAACACATTGTTCCTTGTGGGATTCAACTTTGACCTCTAAAGTTGGGTTATTATGCTAATGATGTCCATCCCCTCTTCATTTGAGTAGCCAGGTCGAGCGACATCAGTGGACTACATCTCCAAGTGGGTAGAGGCTATCACACTGCTTGACAATGAGAGTAAAAGTGTTGCCTGCTTTCTAAGATGGAACATCTTTTCCAGATTTGGGACACCCAGAACTATCACTAGTGTTGGGGTTTCCCACTTCTGCAACAAGGTCATCCATGCTTTGTTGACCAAATATAGAGTGCGATAGCATAAGGTGGCCCACCCTATCATCCGCAAACAAATGGGCAAGTTGAGGTCTCAAATAGTGAGATCATGGAAATTTTGGCCACGGCGGTAAACGCCACCAGAACAGACCGGGCTCGAAAACTGAATGATGTATTGTGGTCCTATCAGACGGCTTACAAGATGCTGATTGGTATGTTCCTATACCGATTAGTGTTTGGTAAAGCTTGTCATCTACCTCTGAAGCTAGAACACAAGGCACTTTAGGCACTGAAAAAGTTGAACCTAAGTTAGAGTGATGCTATTAGCCTGAGACTGGACCAAGTCAATGAGTTGGATGAGTGTCGCCTTCATGCTTATGAAAGTGCAACACCATACAAGGATCGGATGAAGTTTCAGCATGACAAATATATTTCATGACAAAGTTTCAATATTGACAGGGTTTTGTTATAGAACTCCAAGTTGAGTCTTTTTCCAGGTAAGCTTAAATCTGGATAGCCTGGACCCTTCACAATTGCACAAGTATACCCTCATGGTGTAAAAAATGAGAGGCCAAAGACAGGCATATATTCAAAGTAAATGGACAAAGGGTGGAACAATACTTTGGTACCCAGGTGACATATATGTATGGAGGAAATATAGCTTGATGAAGTATGAGTAATCAAAGTGACTGTGTCGTGCCGCAAAAATAAATTAGGCACTTCGTGAGAGGCAATCCATGCATTTTCTTTTGTATTCTTTTTGAAAAAATAGTAATTATTATTATTAATTACATCACAAGTTGTTAGTTATGTAGTTGCAGGTTTGTATAGGTGTTGATCTAGGCTAACATAGACATGTACAAGGTGATTCATGCAGTGCAAAGCTAGGGGTAGTATTAAGCAAAGGCAGGCACCACGGCCGTTATCACGGCCCGTGGGAAGTTACACGGACCATTGGATGGTCTATTGAGAGAGAGTTAGCAGACGCATGTCAAAGGAAGGGTCCACGACGCCCTATACGGACCATGGTACTTTCCACAAGCTATAAAGAGGCACGTGGAAAAGGTAAGTAACTCTTGTGCTCAAGTCAAGAATGGTAGATAGCTCTCACGGACCGTAGTGCACCAAATGGATTGTGAGACCATCCGTGAACAAGGGGTCGGACCCAGTTTGACCCGAGTTATCATTAATGATTTATACCTAATAAACCAACCCACTCTTCTATTTTCTTCCACTTTCTCTCCTCTTTCATGCCTCTCCCTCTCAAACGTACCAAATTATTTCTCATTAATCACAAAAGATTTGTCAATTTCACGATTCATATCTTTAACTTTAGCGTGGGTTTAGGACTTTCAAGCAATTTCTCATACCTACAGTGTTCTTCACCAAGCTTTTCACGACCCAAGCCTAAATCCTATACATGACACGACAAATGGGGAACCCAAAGGAACCTCAAACAAGTGTCTTAACTTGTCATTACACATCATTGGTTGCGAAAGTATATAAAAAACATAAGAAGTAAGAATATGGGCAAAGAGACTAAGGAGAAAGCTTACATAATAGCATAACCAAGAGTCAAAGCTCATATCATAGATATATAACATGTCCAACAAACACCTCTAATACATAGATAAGTGCAGGGGCCAAGACAAGCAACCAGGCTCACCCTCATAGTCAAAACATAAAATAAAGAAGAATGTCTCAATACATAATAAGAGCAACATAGACTAAGATCCCCAAAGTGAAGGACACACCACAAGATTGAGTAGTACCGATCTAGCCATATGGAGGAGGATGATCAACTTGGGCATCGGTTCCTACATGGTGACATCATGTAGGCAAGAGTATGTGTTAGTACATTTGAAAGTACAAAGTATGTAAGATGCAATGCAACAAGAGAAAGACACCTTAATCAAAATGCATAAGAATAGGCAATAGACAAAATGTATCAACATGACATGTATGATCAATGCATAAGTAAAACATGCTTAAGTAACTCATGCCCATATAGAATATCATATATGTAGAAGAGACCAAACTAGATTTCCAAAGTACGATCCTCTTGGTAGGTTAGTGATGATATTACCCATCACCCTAGTGTGTTAGGTACAAACCCCTCAGCTAGGTCAGTGATAATTGCACCTATTTCCCTGGTCTGTGAGGTACAAACCCCTCATATAGGTTAGTGGCAATCTCACCTACCACCCTAGTGTTTGAGATACTAACCCCTCAACTAGGTTATCCGGGCTCTTAGTCTCCCCGGATCGGGCATGGTCTAATGTAACACTTTGTATATATTATTTCATATGCATAAACTCATTTCATCATCATAACATCATTAATATGATATCTCATGCTTTGGACCTTCAATTCTTCAAGAAACCACTTCCGTACATTTTAACACACACTTAGAGGGTGTGTAGTGCTAGTATAAAATCATGGAATATAGAGATAAAATCATGCAAGAAAATCCATTATAAAACCATCAATCAATACCTTGAAACATACTCAAGTAATATACATAGATAACCCTCATCAAATCTTACATTAGATCTAAGATTTATAGCTCAAAACATAGCAAAACAGTCACAACTTTACAAAGCTTTAACATAGTTCATAGACATGTTCATACTAGTAAACCCAATTGAAAAATCAACTTCAAATCATGAAAATTGAGTAAAAAAGAGATTAGGGCACCATAGGTGGAAGAAACCAATGGCTAAAACCTACATACCTTAGCTTTGAGGAAGCTCTTGATGAAGATTGAAAATGGAGGCTTGAAGCTTGAAGAAAATCTTTAGTTCCGGATGAGGGTTTTGAGACTTGAATTTGGGAGTGAAAATATGGTTGTGTTTGAAAGGATGTTGGGGAATGTTTAGGATGATATGAGGGTGAACTAAGACTAAGTATAGGTAAAAACACGTTTGGGAACACTTAGGCCCAAGGCCCAATGTCACAACCCAAGACTAGGGCCTAGATGTGACACGACGAATGGGGAACCTTAAGGAACCCTAATCAAGCCTCTCAACTTATCATTACACATCATTGGTCACAGGAGTATGTAAAAGACATAAAACAAGCATAAGAGGCAAAGGGGCTAAGGGATAGCTCGCCAGAACACCAACATCAAGACAAGGAATCATAGCTCATACCACAATTACACAACTTGTCCAACAACACCTCTAAATACATAGATAGAGCGGGGGCCAAGACAAAGTAACCAGGCTCACCCTCATAGTCAAAATAGAGCATAAGAAAAGTGTCTCAATACATAAATAATAGCAATCATAGACTAAGGTCCCCGAAATGGAGGACTCTCCAACAAGCTTGGAATAGCACTGACTAGCCATGTAGAGGGGGAGAATGATCAACTTGAGCGCTGGTTCCTATATAGTGATATCATGTAGGCAAGAGTATGCATTAGTATTTTTAAATTTACTAAGTGTGTGGGATGCAATGCACAAGAGGTAAGTTTCATAATCAACATGCGTAACGATAGACAATAGGCATGATATAGCAACATGACATGTATGATTAATGCATAAGTAGAACATGCTTAAGTAATCCATTCTCATATAGAATATGATATGTGTAGAAGAGACCAAACTAAATTTCCAAAGTACGAACCCCTTGGTAGGTTAGTGATGTTGCCACCCCAACACTTAGGTGGATGAGTACTAACCCTCATCTAAGTTGGTGATAATGATGCCCCATCACCACGGTGGAGAAGTAGATGCTTCCCTAGGTTGACGAGTACAAACCCCCATCTAGGTTAGTGGTGATGCCGCCCCACCACCAGGTAGAGAAGTACAAACCCTTCACTAGGTTATCCGGGTGCTCAAACCCCCCGGATTGGGCATGGTCGATTCTACACTTTATATAGGATACATCATATGCTCTAGTGCAACACTTCATATACATAAGCTTATTTATCATTGTAACATCATTCATACCATGTCCTATGCTTTGGACCTTCATTTCCTCAAGAAACCATAACCGAACATTTTATCAAACACCTTGGGGGTGTGTACTGGGGTAAATAATCATGTAATTTGGAGATAAAATCATGCAAGAAAATCTATAGTAAAACCATCAATCAACACCTTGCAACACTCCCAAGATATTCACATCAAAACCCCTCATCAAATCTAACATTAGATCTAAGATTTAGAGCTCAAACATGCTAAAACAATCATACTTTCATGAACTAAAATTACTATGCAATAATTTTCTCTATATACAAGACCTACATGTAAAATCAACTTTAAATCATGCAATATTAGTAAAAAGGTGGCTTAGACACTATGTGTGAAAGGAACCAATGGTTCAACACCACATACCTTGACTTTGGAGAAGTTCTTGATGAAGTTTGAAAATGGAGGCTTGAAGCTTGAAGAGAATCCTTAGTTCCGAATGAGGGTTTTGAGTCTTGAATTTTGGAGAGAAAATATGGCTAAGTATTTAGGAGAGTATTGAGAAATATTTTGGATGATATAAGGGCGAATTTGGCTAAGTATAGATAAAAACATGCCTGAGAAAACTTGGGCCCAACACTTAGAATATTTGGTCCGCATAGGAAAAACACTGCCAAGGAAAATACACCTCTCCGCATCGCAGAGAAGACGTGGTGGTAAAATTGTACGTGAGCGCGCCTTTGGTGCGTCGCGAAGGCAATACGAAAACCTCATTGGAATTTGCACTTTCAAAAATTGAAATTGCTATTCTTTAGCTTTTAAATCAGGGATAGACCCTTTTTCACCTAATTTTGACCCCCTGATCATAAATATGAAGTCGGATTTTTGAAATAATGGACGGATTTTGAGATATATGGAAATTAAAATTTTGGGCGTTCCGAGGTACATTTTCAGGCACTTTTAGGGTCGTTTCAATATCTTCCCCTTTGGAACATTCGTCCCCGAATGTAAAAGAGATATACAAGACAAGAGTGATCATGCATAAATCAACCCCACCAAGAATCCAACATAACATATAAAAATACCATTTTCAAATTTTCAACATAAGTGTAAAATCATCATAAGTTTACCCACTTAAATATGAATGCATATGAATGACACAGGGGCTGAAATATAACACTGGAAATCACATATGGGACTAAGGATAAGTACCCTAGGCTTGACTGGAGTGGAAAAGATGAGGATACCACTTTTTTATATCCTCTTCGGCCTCCCATGTAGCACTTTTTTAACTTGTTGGTTCCTCCAAAGGAGCTTAACGGATGCCATCTCTTTGTTCCTCAATCTCTTCGCTTGCCTATCGTAGATCTGAATCAGAACCTCTTCATAAGTCAAGTTATCCTCAACAACACCCACAACATCAAGAGACAAAATGGCATTAGGATCACCAACACACTTCCTTAACATAGAAACACGGAAGACCAGATGAACTAAATTCATTTCACTAGGAAACTTCAACTCATAAGCTACCTTGCCAATCCTCTCTATCACCTCATAAGGACCAATATACCTTGGAATCAATTTCCCTTTTTTACCAAAACAGACCACACCTTTCATTGGAGAAACCTTCAAATAGACCCAATCATCCACTTTAAATTCAAGATCTCTTTTTCTCACATCGGCATAGGATTTTTGATGACTTTGGGCTATCCTCAACTTCTCCCAAATCATCTTAACTTTCTCTAAAGCCTCTATGACCAAATTCGATCCCAATAAAGCTACCTCTCCGACCTCAAACCAACCCACCGGTGATCTACAACATCTCCCATAAAGAGCCTCAAATAGAACCATATTGATACTAGAGTGATAGTTTATTGTACATGAATTCAATCAAAGAAAGATGGCTATCCCAACTACCCCTCAACTACAAAACATATGCCCTAAGCATATCCTCAAGGGTTTGAATTTTGCTTTCGGCTTGGACATCCGTTTGAGGGTGGAAGGCCGTACTAAGGTGAACTCTTGTACCAAGACCCCTTTGGAAAGACCTCCAAAAGTGTGAAGTAAATTGTGAACCACGATCCGATGTGATGGACAAAGGAATCCCATGCAACCTCACTAACTTATGGGTGTAAAACCTTGCATACTCTTCAGCCCCATATGTGGTCTTAACCGGTAGAAAGTAAGCCGACTTCATCATCCTATCAACCACTACCCATATGGAATCAAAACCTTTCCTAGTCTTAGGCAACCCAACCACAGAATCCATGTTAATCACCTCCCACTTCCAAGTAGGAATCTCTATGTCTTGGGCTAGGCCACCCGACCTTTGATGTTTGGCTTTGACTTATTGACGACTATGGCAACCGGAAAAGAATTTGGCAATGTCCCTCTTCATGCCTCCCACCAATACATATCCCTCAAGTCTCTATGCATTTAGGTGGAATCGGGTTGAATAAAATAAGAAGAATTGTGGGCCTCATCAAGGATCTTCTCCCTCAAACCACCAATACAAGGCACACATAACCTACCTTGGTACTTAAGGGCACTATCTCCCCCTTGGGAGAAAATCTCTACTTTACCCTCTTCCACCAAGGCCTTCAATTCAAGCAAGAAGGAGTCAATATCTTGTTTTTCTATCACCACATCAACCAAGGAAGACTTAGATCCATCAATAACGACAACACTAACATCACCAACCTCTTCCAACCTAACCCCCAATCTAGCCAACCTATGCACCTCCCTAGCCATCTCCCTATCACCACCAACCACATGAGCTAGGCTACCCACAGACACCCGACTCAAAGCATCCGCCACCACATTTGCCTTACCTGGATGATAATGCACACCCATGTCATAATCTCTGAGAAGTTCTAGCCACCTTGTTTGTCTCAAGTTGCGATCTTTTTGAGTGAAGACATATTAGAGGCTCTTATGATCGATGAAGACATAAACATGCACCCCATAAAAGTAGTGACACCAAATCTTTAATGTAAACACAATGATGGCCAACTCTAGATCATAGGTAGGGTAATTCCTTTCATTCACCTTGAGTTGCCTAAAAGCGTAGGATATGGCCTTACCATTTTGCATTAGCACACAACCCAAACCAACTTTAGATGCATCACAATACACAATAAAACCCTCAAGACCATCCGGTAGCGACAATATAGGAGCGGACACAAGCCTATCCTTCAATGTTTGGAAGCTCCTCTCATATTCATAGGTCCACTCAAACTTAACCTTCTTCTGAGCCAATTTGGTCATGGGAAAAGTAATGGAGGAGAACCCATTCACCCGCAAGGCCTAAGAAACTCCCAATATCCGACAGGCTCAATGGTCTAGGCGAATTTCTAATCATATTGGTCTTCTTAGGATCCAGCTTAATACTATCCGTTGACGCCACATGACCCAAGAATGCGACCTCCTTCAACAAAAATTCACACTTATCACATTAGCATGCAATCTCTCCTCCCCCAACCTTTGCAACACAACCCTCAAATGACCCATATGCTCCTCCTTACTGTGTGAATAGATCAATATATCATCAATGAAGGCCACAACAAAGGAATCAAGGTAAGCTTTGAAGACACTATTCATTTGGTCTATGAAGATAACCGTGCATTGGTTAACCCAAACGACATCACAACAAACTCACAATGCCCATATCTAGTCCAGAAAGCCATCTTGGTAATATCACATTCGCTCACCCTCACTTGATGATACCCGGACCGAAGATCAATCTTAAAAAAATAGCTAGCCCTATGCAATTGGTCAAACAAGTCATCAATCCTTGGAAGAGGATATCTATTCTTTATAGTGACTCTATTGAGTTGACAGTAGTCAATGCACATTCTAAGTGACCTATCCTTCTTCTTCAAAGACAACACCGGTGCACCCCAAGGGGATTGGCTAGGTCTAATAAATCCCTTCTCCAACAAATCTTTCAATTGCTCTTTTAACTCCTTCAACTCCATCGAGGCCATACGGTAAGGGGAAGTGGAGATAGGTTGCGTATCGAGAAGGAGATCTATACCAAAATCTATCTCCCTTTCGGAAGGGACACCAGGAAGATCATTTGGGAAGACATCAATATACTCATTTACTATGGGAACTGACTCAATGGAAGGGACTTTGGACTCCATATCCTTAACCCTCACAAGATGATACAAACACCCCATAGAAATCAACTTATGGGCTTCAATGCATGAAATGAATCTATCCTTGACCACAATATCTTAACTTTCCCACTCAAACACAGGTTCACTAGGAAATTGAAACTTGACCCTACAAACTCTACAATCAATAGAACCATATTAGGCATACAACCAATCCATCCCGAGAATGACATCAAAGTCTACCTTGTCTAATTTAACAAGATCACAGGGTAACAACTTATGCAAAATGCAAATAGGACAATTTCTATACACTTTACTTGCAATAATTGAGACACCGATAGGAGTAGATAACTTATATAATTTATGCAACAACTCGGGGACAACATGAAACTTTTTAGCAACAAAAGGGGTTACAAAGGAAAGAGTGGCACCCGGATCAATCAAAGCATACACATCAAAGTCAAAGATTTTCAACATATCGATAACAACATTGAGGACCTCACTAATACCTTGCCTTCCATATAGAGCACATAATCTATTGTGCCTTGGGGCACCACCTTGAGTACCACCTCTACCCAATGAAATCACATTTTCACCTCGGCCCTTGCCACGGTTTCTTGGACAATCCACCCTTTTGTGACCAAGCTCTCAACAATCAGAGCATACATTAGGACTCTTCAAACAAGGGCCCTTATGACTCTTCCCACATGTAGGGCACATATCAATGAGAGCCACACCACCAACACCTTGAGGCTTAGGGAAGTCATTGGCAAATCCCCTATTTGTAGCATGAGAAGGCCCTTGGCCTTGATGGAATCGGCCATCCCTATGGAACTTACCCCAAGATGGGCTCTCATCTTTCTCATCTTTTCTTCCTCCATTTTCTTAGTATAAGTCATCAACTGAGACAAGTCCATGCCACTAATAAGTAAGGCGGACCGACATTCCTCACTCACTAAGTTGGAGACTCCCATCACAAATTTATTCATCCTCAATCTAGGATTGGCTACCAAGTGAGGAACATACTATGAAAGTTGATTAAATTTGAGGGCATACTCCCTCACACTCGTAGCGCCTTATTTCAAGTTTATAAACTCTATCAATTTTCTTCCCTAAGCTCAAGAGGAAAAATCGATTAAGGAAGGCCAATTTGAATTCTTCCCAAAGCACCATATAGCCATTACCCTTCTCACACTTCCATTACTCATACCAAATTTGGGCTACCCCCTTGAGTTAGTATGCCGCTAACTCCGCCTTTTCATTTTTCCCAACACCCATGATATTCAAGATTTTGTAGACCTTATCAATAAAATCTTGTGGATCTTCATCCACCTTTGAGCCATGGCAAACCGGAGGATTCATCATCATGAAGACTCTTACCCTAGCTCCAGGAAGTAGCATGAGGGGCTTGGGCAAGCAAAGTAAGAGCATCCCGGAGCAAACCATTGGTAGGTTGCTCCTCGGGAGTTTGGGCCCACCTTCCTCTAGTGTTTGGCATAATCTAGCATAACAAAGAACATTGTTACGGGAAAGACTCACCATAACTCTATAGCACGACTTAGAACATGAAGAAGGAAAACATTTCCTAAAATGCCTCATATCCTTCTATTCATAGTTATGGCATGCTTCACAACCATGAATAGGACTCTAATAGACATGGTGTGTTGGACTCCAAGGATCTATCAACCTAGTGCTCTGATACCAAGTTTGTCACGACCCAAGGCTAGGGCCTAGACGTGACATGGTGAATAAGGAGCCCGAAGAAACCCCAATCAAGCCTCTCAATTTATCATTACACATCATTAATTACAAAAGCATGTAAAAGATATAAAACAAGCATAAGGGGCAAAGGGGCTAAGGGATAGCTCGCCAAAACATCAACATCAAGACAAGGAGTCATAATTTATATCATAATTACACAACTTGTCCAACAACACCTCTAAATACATAGATAGAGTGGGGGCCAAGACAAAGTAACCGAACTCACCCTCATAGTCAAAAGAGAACATAAGAAAGTGTCTCAGTACATACATAATAGCAATCATAGACTAAAGTCCCCGAAATGGAGGACTCACCAATAAGCTTGGAATAACACCGACTAGCCACGTGGAGGGGGAGGATGATCAACTTGAGCACCAGTTCCTACCTGGTGATATCATGTAATCAAGAGTATGCGTTACTACATTTGAATGTACTAAGTATGTGGGACGCAATACACAAGAGATAAGTTTCATAATGAACGTGCATAACAATAGACAATAAGAATGATATATCAACATGACATATATGATCAATGCATAAGTAAAACATGCTTAAGTAATCCATGCTCATATAGAATATAATATGTGTAGAAGAGACCAAACTAAATTTCCAAAGTACGAACCCCTTGGTAGGTGAGATATGTTGCCACCCCATCACTTAGGTGGATTAGAACTAACCCTCATCTAGTTTGGTGATAATGCCACCCCATCACCATGGTGGAGAAGTACAAAGCCATCCCTAGGTTAACAAGTACAAACTCCCATCTAGGTTATTGATGATGTTTCCCCATCACTAGGTAGAGAAGTACAAACCCTTCACTAAGTTATCCAGTGCCCAAACCCCCCGAATTAGGCATGGTTGATTCTACACTTTATATAGGATTTATCATACGCTCTAGTGCAACACTTCATATAGGAATAATTATACACATAATATTATTTCATCATTCATATCATATCTCATGCTTTGGACCTTCATTTCCTCAAGAAACTATAACTGGACATTTTTTCAAACACCTTGGGGGTGTATAGTGGGGGTAAAAGACCATGCAATTTGGAGATGAAATCATAAAAGAGAATCTGTAGTAAAACCATCAATCTACACCTTACAATACTCCTAAGACATTCACATCAAAGCCCCTCATCAAATCCAATATTAGATCCAAGATTTAGAGCTCAAAACATGTTAAAACAACCATACTTTCATGAACTAAAATCATTGTGCAGTAATTTTCTCAATATACAAGACCCACATGTAAAATAAACTTTAAATCATATAATATTAGTAAAAAAGACTCTTAGGCACCATGGGTGAAAGGACCCAATGGTTCAACACCATATACCTTGACTTTGGAGAAGTTCTTGATGAAGTTTGAAAAATGAGGCTTGAAGCTTGAAGAGAATCCTTAGTTCCTGATGAGGGTTTTGATTCTTGAATTTAGGAGTGAAAATATGGCTGTGTTTTGTGGAGTATTAGGAAATGTTTTGGATGATATAAGGGTGAAATTTGGCTAAATATAGATAAAAACACGCTTGGAAAAACTTGGGTCCAATACTTAGGATATTTGGTCCACACAGGAAAAACACTATCAGGGAAAATACACCTATCCGCGTCATGGAGAGGATGCGGAGGCAAAATTGTACATGAGCGTGCCCTTGGCGCGTCGCGGAAGCAATGCAAAAACCTCATTGGGATTTGCACTTTCAAAAATTGAAATTGCTATTCTTTCGCTCTTACATCGAGTTAGACCCCTTTTTTTACCTAATTTTGACCCCTAATCACAAATATAATGTCAGATTGTTGAAATAACGAATGAATTTTGAGATATATTGAAATTAAAATTCCTTCCAAGGTACATTTTTGGGAATTTTTTGGGGTCGTTTCACCCAAAGCCTTGGGATGAGATTGAAATCACTAGCAACAAAATACACAGGTTTGCATTTGGTCTGCGATGCAGACTTTTTGCAGAGGCCAAATTAATACATGTCCGCGATAGCTGAGCATCACGGCACTATCACAGATCGATTCTCGATAAGAAAAAAATATGAAAAATGAAATTGCTAATCGTTTTCTCTTAAATCGGGTTTAGACCCTTCACCCCTAATTTTGACCCCATGAATAAGAATATGAAGTCAAATTTTCAATATCGCTCACCGATTTGAGATATATGGGATTTAAAATTTAGGGCATTTCATGGCACATTTTCGGGCACTTTTTGGGGTCGTTTCAATATCTCCCCCTTGGGAACATTCATCCCCGAAGGTAAAAGAGACATGCAAGACAAAAGTGATCATAAACCAATTAGCCTTAACAAGAATGCAATATTACATTTAAAACACCATTTTCAAAATTTCAACATAAGTGTAAAATCATCATAAGTTTGCTAACTTAAACGCATGTGAGTGACATAAGGGCTGAAATATTAGACTTGAAATCACATAGGGGAATAGAGTTAGTATCTTAGGCTTGAGTGAGTCGAAGATATAAGGATACCGCTTTTACATGTCCACTTCGGCCTCCTAAGTAGTACTTTCGATTTGTTGGTTCCTCCAAAGGACCTTAATGGATGCCACCTCCTTGTTCCTCAATCTCTTTACTTGCCTATCTAAAATTTGAACCAAAACCTCCTCATAAGTCAAGTTATCCTCAACAATACCCACAATATCAAGAGGCACATCAGCATTAGGATCACCAACACATTTCCTCAACATAGAGACATGGAACACCAGATAAACCAAGTTCATTTCACTGGCAACTTCAACTCATAAGCTACCTTGCCAACTTTCTTTATCACCTCAAAAGTATCAATATATCCTGGACTCAACTTTCCTTTAAACTAAAACAGAATACACCTTTCATTGGAGAAACTTTGAAATAAACCCAATCACCCACTTTGAATTCAAGTTCTGTTCTTCTCACATCAGCATAGGATTTTTGATGACTTTGGGCTATTTTCAACCTTCCCCTAATCATCCTAACCTTCTCAAGAGCCTGAATAACCAGATATAGTACCAATAAAGCCACCTCTCCAACCTCAAACCAATCAACCAGTGACCTACAACGTCTCCCATAAAAAGCCTCAAAAGGTGCCATACCGATACTAAAGTAATAGATATTGTTGTGTGCAAACTCAATCAAAGGAAGATGGTCATCCTAACTACCTTTAAGTTTCAAGACACAAGACCTAAGCATATCCTCAAGTGTTTGAATGGGTCATTCAACTTGGCCATCTATTTGAGGGTGAAAGGTCGTACCAAGGTGAACTTTTGTACCAAGACCACTTTGGAAAGACCTCAAAAAGTGTGAAGTGAATTGTGTACCACAATCTGATATGATGGACAAAGGAACCCCATGTAACCTCACTAACTCATGGATGTACAACCTTGCATACTCTT